>CM008333.1:24779261-24794212 GCA_002525835.2 Ipomoea batatas | reverse complement strand
ATTTATAATTTGACATCATTATAATTTTTTATCAATTAGGCTATTAACTAAGCTTTACACATAGCGTACCTTTAAATTTTAAATAAAAGAAGAAAAAAAAAAGAGTAAAGCCTCCACAATTATATTTAGAATGAATAATCTTAGATAAATATTTGATTAAATTGAATGTCTTATATTACAATGTTGATATTCCAAGGTTCATTGATTATTAAAATGTTGATATTCCAAGGTTCATTGATTATTACAATGGGAAAATTTAGTGATGAATTAAATTATTTGCAGAGCTAAATAATTTTTTTTTTAAACAATGTTTGCAAAGAGCTATTATCTGCTAGGTTTAGAATAAAACTTCATAATTAAGGATGCCAAAAAAAAATTTAATTTTTAGTACTACCCACTCCCATCATCCATAAGTACTGAAGCACAAAGAGTCAACAGTTATTTTGTCACTGAGGCATCCATAAGTACTGAAGCACAAAGAGTCAACAGTTAACTACTGAAGCACAAAGAGGCACAAAGAGTCAACAGTTGACTTTGTGCCAACCGTTTACTCCACTGAGACTCAAACCCACTCCATCATCCATGTGGAAGTGTAAACCGGAACACCGGGTGCCATTAGACTACAAGGTCTTTGGCGCAAAAAAATTCGTATAATTGCTTTCTATCTACTAATTTATTAATGAAATTTTAAATTAAATAAATTATATTTCGGTATATTCAACCATTGGTTTGTTTTGAGAAAGGAAAATATCATTTCGTAAACCAATATTAGCAAATATATTCAACTGATTAAGATACTCGCTTATCCAATAACTAGCAATTAATATATCATATAAATATACATAACATTTGACATTTATAATGATAGCAGATATGTCATCACATTACATATTAGTTGGAAAAAAAGCACTTATTCAACATTGTTGATTCATTCAAAAGTACTAAACGAATTGACAAACAAATTTAGTTAGTATAGATGAAATTTATACGTGACTTGGTCATAATATATTAAACTCCTTTCGCATCTCATCTAAAATAATCAAAGGAGTTTGAATTACAAATAAATAAATAAATAAAAATCATGGCCAAATTACTAGTACTAGTAAAATATGTTGCATTGTCAACATGGACATATACGTCACTGCTTGCGATTTTCTACATTGACAACTTACATTTTGTTAAAAAAATAAAAATAAACAATTGACAACGTTCATTCAAATCTCAAAAAAAAAAAAAATTTGTATTAAAATGGCCAATAAAATACTACTCCATATTTATAACCTAAGAAAAATGTAAAAAATTATGAACAATTGTAAGTCAAAGGAAGGAATGATTGACTATTGTAACAATAAAATCGGATATTTAACTAAAACTTTATTTGATTTGATTTGCAAGATATCTATATGCTATATAATTTAAACTTTTAAAAGTTAAATTATACTTATACACACAGGCACACACACATATAGGACAAAGATTGCTTAAAGGTTTTTGCAAACTCAAAATTTTTAACTCAGTTAGTATATTTTGATTTTTGAACATCAATTTATCATTCACGTATTATTCATTTTGAGCATATAAATTATTAAATTAAACTTATCACCTAGTAGAATCTTGAATCTACTTTGATATAACCAAAATCGAAAGTGGACCGCACTCAAAACTATCTTCAAAATGAATACTTTAAATGCTATTTTAACTAATTTTTTAACAACAAAAATTATGTTTGAAAAAGAAATATACACAATTGATTCAAATTTAGAGGATCTTTAGTGAAATGTATTCTAAAAAAAATCTCATTTGGAACTTATTTTCAAGTTTCAACAATAAAATTAAAATTTAATTATTGACATGAACCTTAGGTCCATAATATAATTCTACAAAATAATAAATATGGGTTATAAAAGAAAACATCATAATTTCGCGCGACGCATTATTGCTGGAATGCGGGTGAAAGAGATGGGCAGATGGCCCTCCCTGATAGACTGATAGTGAAGACAGACGGGAGCTTGACGTTTGCAATGGATAATATTTTTTTTAAAAAATTTTTTAATGGAAAAAATTGACTCATCAAATTTTATCGGGCACGGCGCCACGGTACGGATGACTAATTCTGAGGACTTGCACAGTAATTATTCTCAATAATTAATAATTGCAACCGTAGTCCCTGGACGAGAAAGAGATCGGTCGATTTGAAAATATCAGCGAGTATCGGGTTGTTATAGAAAATATTATTGAGTACAGGGTCTATTCAAGAAATATGAGTGAGTACGGGGTTGATTTTGGATTTCTGAGAACGTTTCCTTAACTGTCTGTATTCATTCCCAATAAATACATTTCATTGCGTACACGTTGCAACACAGAAGAGCATCTTCTTCTGGAAAGATTTATTTCTCAACTTTCCCTTTCGCAGGAATGCAGCTCTAGACCGTTAGCCGAACTCTCGAAGGTAAATAATCTTCTCTCCAGTTTTCGCACTCCGCTATCACTTTCGTTCTGCCTCGAAGATCAAATAAAGTTGCGTGAATCCGAGCATGCTGTAATCAGTGTGATCTCGATCGGTTTGTTTTGTTTTGTTTTTAGTGTTCTAGCGAGAATTTTTCGATGCTCTTGAATTTGTTACTAGCACCGCTGACCGTGCTCTGAATTTCTTGTTTGCAAATAGAGCCGCTAGAGTTGTTGCGGATTTCTGTAGCTTGACGATCACGGGGCTCGTTTTGTTTGCTGCGCTTTAGGTATTCGGCGTTTGCTATTTTTACGAGTGAGATGATTACGGATTCCAGTTATTCTGATCTATCTTACTTCACACGTTTGGAATTTTTTTGGTTGTAAATGAAAATGTGTAGTGATAGTCTAGATTTCTCAGAGACTCAGAGCATTCAGGAAGATTTTATTTATTCCCATTTTTATGCGTTTTCATTGTATTCTGGCAATTTTCTTACGTTGTAAACTTGGTTTATGTTGTGAGAAAGGCTTTCTCCTTGGTCTGTTGGCAAGTGTGTCTAGATGTATTCTTTTTTGGCGTCTCAAATGCAGCAATTGACTTTCTAATAATTGTTTTAAAGCATTGCTGCTTATTGTTTTTTTTTTTTTTTTAATGGTTCATTTTGTGTAGCTTTTATGTTGTTGAACTAATCTGGTGTTGAATCTTTTTCTGGACAGGTGCTCATTTTGTAAAAGGAGAAGCATATAGATTGCAAAATGGAAGGGTCTGAAGGAAGTACCCCAAATACAACTATTTTGGGGACAACTGACAATAATGTTAAACTATTTGCAGTTATTGCTGCTATAAGTATACCCGTCTTACTTTCCCTGGCCCTCTCAGGGAAGAAGAAGTCAAGAAAGAGAGGGGTTCCAGTAGAAGTTGGTGGTGAGGCAGGTTTTGCAATGCGTAATGCTAAGTATTCCGGATTGGTGGAAGTTCCCTGGGAAGGTGCCACTACTGTGGCAGCTCTATTTGAGCAGTCCTGCAAAAAGCATTCGCGGGAACGTTTCCTTGGAACAAGAAAAGTAGTAAGTAGGGACTTTGTAACAGGAAGTGATGGAAGGAAGTTTGAGAAGCTTCACTTGGGAGAGTACCATTGGGAAAGTTATGGTCAGATATTTGATCGTGCTTCCAACTTTGCATCTGGTCTTGTTAAATTGGGTCATGATGTGGACACTCGGGCTGCTATTTTCTCTGAAACTCGTGCAGAGTGGTTCATTGCCTTTCAGGTAGCCTTGTTAACTGTTATTTATACAGTTTTATCTTTGATTTCCAAAAATTATTTTGAAAAATGATTTTTTTTTTTCTGCTTCAACTTCAGGGATGCTTCCGCCAAAGTATTACTGTTGTTACCATTTATGCTTCTCTAGGGGATGATGCACTTGTACACTCTTTAAATGAGGTGGGCATATGTTTAGTGTCAAAATTCAAAGAATTCTAATTCTTGTTGAGTTGTTTTTGCTAGTTTGTTTAATGGCCTTTACTTTTGACAGACTCAAGTTGCCACACTAATTTGTGATTCCAAACAACTGAAAAAGTTAGCTGCAATTAGTTCAAGCTTGAAAAGCATCAGGAATGTCATTTATTTTGAAGATGATGAGACTGCAAACGATTCCAACCTTTCTAAGCCTACTGGCAGCTGGACGGTGTCTTCTTTTTCCGAAGTTGAAAAGCTTGGTAAAAATGCACCTATTAATCCTACACTGCCTATCAAGACTGATATTGCTGTCATCATGTATACAAGTGGCAGTACAGGATTGCCTAAGGTTTGAACCAGCTTCACTTGTGTAAATTGCACAGGGATATTATTGTTGTTAATCTCCATCACTCACACAGAGGCTGCTAATTTTAAGCTTAATATAGACAGACATACACAACAAGGTTCGATGACACTTAGCCTTTGACCTTCCCTAATGAGTTTGCAGTGCGTGGGCCATATTTCATGTGTATGGACACTTATGAGCCTTGCAGTTGAAATCTAATATATGCCTGGTCAATGATTTATCAAGATTTGAGATCACTCTCATTACCTCTTTGGTACAAAATAATCCTCAAGAAAGTAATGCTTAAGACTGCATAATACTAATAGTGGTCTTTTGAAGCTGTAATGCATTTGAAAAACAAGGAAGACATTGAGTGCCAATAAGCATAACATTGTTGAGCCATTCATTTCCATTTTTCTATGCTGTTGATTTCTGTCAATGCTTCAATGTTAATACTTAATAACTCAATTAAGTACTTGAAAATTTTCCCTCTTTTCAGTCCTCAATGTTAGTGATGCTTTGTATACTTAACTAAGTGACTTTTTTTTTATAAGACAGGGTGTTATGATAACTCATGGCAACATTGTAGCTACATCGGCTGCAGTTATGACTGTGATCCCAAACCTTGGAACCCATGATGTCTATGTGGCATACTTGCCTCTAGCTCATGTTTTTGAATTGGCTGCTGAGGTAACACCCATCAGAAAATTATCTTTTCTTGATTTCTGATTTCATGCTATAGTGAGAAACGTTGCTATGTTCTCGTTGTCCTGCAGACTGTGATGATGGCTGGTGGTGCTTCAATTGGCTATAGTTCAGCATTGACGCTAACAGACACATCCAATAAAATCAAGAAAGGAACCCAGGGAGATGCTTCGGTGCTAAAGCCTACTCTAATGACAGCTGTTCCTGCCATTCTCGATCGTGTTAAAGATGGAGTAATAAAGAAGGTGTTAACAGGACGCATATTTCTGATTCTTAATTTCTTATGTGCAGTGGCAATTTAGTCTGTGTATTGGCTTAAATATGTATTGGCCTATCTTTTTTGCTGGATTAGGTTGATGAGAAAGGAGGTTCTGCTAAAACCCTGTTCAACATTGCTTTTAAGCGCCGACTAAAAGCTATAGAAGGAAGCTGGTTTGGTGCAAGTGGCCTAGAAGCTCTATTGTGGGATATTATCATTTTTAAAAAGATTCGAGCAGTACTAGGGGGAAAAATACGTTTCATGCTTTGTGGTGGAGCTCCTTTGTCTGGAGAAACACAAAGGTTCATCAACATCTGCGTGGGGTAACTTTTCTTTTTATCTTGTGCTGATGCATTATATCTTATTTTAAAAATAATGTCTGATTATTTTCTGTGCATGAGTGACACGACTGGCAGAGTTACTATTATGCTTTTCATCAGCTTTCCATACCTCATGTTTTATGGTTAGAGTTGATGGTAGTGATTGGCTTGACAGAGCTCCAATTGGACAAGGTTATGGTTTGACAGAAACCTTTGCTGGAGCTGCTTTTTCTGAGGCGGATGATGTTTCTATCGGGCGTGTTGGTCCACCACTTCCTTGTGCCTATGTCAAGGTATGGTGACTTCTCTGTGACATGGAAACAATTAGATTCAGAATGGAATGTTTAGACTACATCTAAGCCTGCATGCTGCATAACTGAACACATGGTATCTTTAAAAAATTGCAGTTGATCTGCTGCCTTCTTGTGTTAATGTATATACAGGTAGATTCAATATGTCATGTGATGTCTGCAAATATAGTAAATCAAATCCAAAATTTTCACCCCTCCTATATTAGATACAACCGAGTTGCTACCTACCTCCTGTTATAGCCATCCAAACCATTACAAAATACTAAAACTGACAATCTTTAATTTACATCATTTTATTCTGCCTCACAACCTGTGTTGAACTTCTAGTGATTTAATGATTCAATGCCATTGAAATGATAGAAAGGCAAAGAAAAATTCTCAAGAATATAAATTTACTCTGCTTCACTATCTAGCTGGTCCACGGGTGATGGATTTATAGTGATTTCCATCAGGCAAGAGATTTGTTTTATTCGTTATACAAAGTAACTTTCTACATAGGCTGAGGCAGTCAGGCTGAAAAAGTTAGGGCAAAGTAACTTTCATTGCTATTCCTTCCTTTTACCCCCATTTAGGGGTGTAAATACTAAACTCTAGAGAATTGGCCATTTTTGTTTCACATTGCTTTTGTATGAAGTTTCTTGAGTCCAAAATTGCAGCTTATTTCTTGGGAAGAAGGTGGTTACACAATAAATGACAAGCCAATGCCCCGAGGAGAAGTTGCTGTTGGTGGATGCAGTGTTACCTCTGGCTACTTCAATAATGAAGTGAAAACTAATGAGGTGTATAAAGTAAGTACACAATATCTGCTTTAGTGAGCACAAATGAAAAACCATAATTTCACGAGTGGTTTTATGGCCAACTCCTTTACAGGTTGATGAAAGGGGTATGCGATGGTTTTACACTGGTGATATTGGAATGTTTCATCCTGATGGATGCCTTGAAATTATTGATAGAAAGAAGGATATTGTAAAACTTCAACATGGGGAGTACATCTCTCTTGGAAAGGTATCGATGGATGTTTCTTTCCCAGTCCCCCCTCTCCTCCCCTTTTGGCGTCTTATTTGTAAGCAATCCCTTATTACCTGATATTATGCTATACAAGAAACCCCACTGGAATGCTTCAATGCCATGTTGACGAATCATCAATATGAAACATATATACGATAGCCTGTTGTGTTCTGTTTTACAATATTTCTTGGTCATTGGGGAAGAGCTTTATTCAGTTTTCATGTGTGGGTTTTCCCCTCTTTTACTGATTCCTTACCCCCTTTTTTTTTTTTTTTCCTGCTTTTCATGTTTTCTCAGGTTCACACTCTTCCTTTTTATTTCTACTTTTATATTCCTCGGTAGATGGGGCACTAATCAAATATTTGGTGCTTAATCACAGGTTGAGGCAGCACTTATGTCAAGCAATTATGTGGATAACATAATGGTCTATGCTGATCCCTTTCACAATTATTGTGTAGCTCTAGTTGTTCCTTCACACCAGATCCTTGAGAAATGGGCACAGGAAAACAGTATAGAGTACAAAAATATCTCTGAGTTGTGTGACAAAGCAGAAGCCATCAAAGAGGTTCAGCAAGCGCTATCTCAGGTTTGTGTCCTCTCTTTAGATACATGTAAATGAAGCCTAACTACATTAAATGCCTATTTTTTAGGATTCTGAAGTAGTGGGTGAATTTCTTTTTAATTGTCCCAGTATAGTCGAAATGCCAAAACCTCACACCACTAGCTATAAGATATTATTTACTGCCCAAAGCCCTCTGTTTTATTTTCTGGTTAGGATGACTTTCACCTACAATTCCATCACTTGGCCACAGAATGCTATGTGTTTTGTTTTCTGGTTAGGATGACTTTCACCTATAGTTCCATCACTCGACCACAAAACCATGGAAAACAAGAAAGAGATATGCTAATAATTGCCACTATGCACACATTAAAACCACCAGCCATATCTGTTGATACTTTCTATTACAAACAGCATGAGCTCAAGCGCCCCCTTTTTCATTGTTTCAATTGTTCTAGCGGTTTCCTTCTTTGGTCTGGTTATTGTCCAGATAACCCAGATTCCCCGGGCTTTTAACTGAAATGGGACTTGAAACAATTTTTTTTTCCGCCTAAAATACGACAACTTGCATATCTCGTATGTATCTGTATTTCGAAAAATTGACAAACTTGTTTGGTACTTGCGTTTTTTACCAGAAACTGAAGTTCGAAGTGAGTTTTTCCTAGATTTTTCAAACTTTTAAAAGCATTCTATTTTTTTCCACATGTTTTAATTCCTTCCCATTTCAGTCAATACTCAATAGCCCCAGATTCCCCTCCCTAACGCTTGCATTGTGTATAGGTGTATATTTAGTAAGTACATGAATAGTCATAGATTTAGCTTTGAAATACATTATTGGTCTCTTAGAAATTGTAGAATAAAGAAGTTTTGTGTGTTGTATATAGAATAACATGTACAGTGTCCTATATTGAATTATTCGTGAGTAATTTTACATGTACTCCCATTTCCTACTCTCTATGATGTGTCATGCTTTGATCCCATAATATAAAGGGATGGTCATGACTCATGATTTTTTTCCATTCCTTTTGTTTTCCTCCAATAAAATTTGAACACTTAAGCTGGGAGTAGGTTTTTGAGTCCAAGTAGTATTTTTCTATATTTATATACATAGAAGCTACCCCGAATGGGCGCTGCCTAGGTTATTCCAAGTTTCCAACTGTAGGGCTACAATTTCTTTTGTAACTGTTTTTGTGTACTCACTGATGACATGGAAGGTAAATTAAAGGAAATTGTAGCTGAAACTTGTAGTGGGGTCAAAACTTAATAGTCCTCAGAAATTTATTTCAACAATGTACAGGTAGCCAAAGCTGCAAGATTGGACAAGTTTGAGACTCCTGCGAAGATAAAGCTAATACCAGAGCCATGGACTCCAGAATCTGGATTAGTTACAGCAGCTCTTAAATTAAAGAGGGAGCCGATCAAGGCCCGGTTTAAGGAGGAGCTTGATAAATTGTATAAATGAGTCAACTTTCTTTAATCTGATTCGCTTTAAGCTCATCAGTATGGCTCCATGTTTTTCCAGCGGAATCAGCAGCATAATCAATGTATGTCTCAGACTCCTGACACAGTTTCTTTGTATTCGTCATGAAATGCTGAGCGTGTAATAATTTTCTGCTGCGAGTACTTCCATTCCTATGTGAAATTTTTTTTTCTTGCGTTGTACATATTCATTTTCTGTCGGTACACCTTTACATTTGGATTATGGAGATTGAAGAATGCTCATTTCATATGCCCTTTACCTGTGGGCTGTGGCACACAGTTATTATCTTCTTTCTGAGCGCCATATATATTTTCTGTGTTTCTCCATCTTGATTATGGCGCACTATATAATGTAACTGAAGTAATATTATTTCGTGGCTCAAGGAATATTGAAAAATCAACTTGAACAAATAGGTTGTAAAATGTATAAGCAAAATTTTTTAACGATGGAATAAATTGAATAAAATTACTTCTAAATTGCAATTCCGTACCAAGAACAGCTTCGTAAAAATCTGCCCAGAAGCAAAAAATAAAAATAAAATAAAAACATAGAAGGGGCGAAGTCAAAATTAACTGTCAAAACGAACACAAGAGTAGAGATAAGGTTTAGGCCGGGTTGGTTTTATCTTCTTCTGTGTCTCTGTGGCTTGCTTGCTTCCGTAGCTCTTCAGCCATGCCTGAAGCTTCTACCATCTTCCAATCCACTCTCCTCCCCCCTTTCTCTCATTCTCGCAGAGCCCTTTCCAGTCCGATCTGTCACACATTCTTCAGAAGGAACCCAACAAGTTTCACCACCATACGGTGTTCCTCAGTTTCCACCGAGGCCGCAAAAATCCAGACAGTCCCAGTCCCCTGGGGTTGTGATACCGACTCCCTCGAGAACGCGTCGGCTTTGCAGAAATGGCTGTCGGACTCGGGTATGCCTCCTCAGAAAATGGCCATACAGAGAGTGGATATAGGAGAGAGAGGTCTCGTTGCTCTCAAGAATATCAGGAAGGGAGAGAAGCTGCTCTTCGTGCCTCCCTCGCTCGTCATCACCGCCGATTCGGTAATCTTTTCTTATCACTCAATTCTTCCTAATAATGTTTAGTTATTTATTTATGTTAATTCTGGTTCAATGTATTGCTCGAGACTGGATTATTATATACAGTTGTTTTCTAGATGCTAGCTCAGAATTTGGTGATTATTAAAGACTCGCTGAAGTCGGTTTTCATTTTCATTTTCCATTGTTTGATATTAGGAATGGAGTGTACCAGATGCTGGTAAAGTGTTAAAACGTTATGATGTGCCTGATTGGCCGTTGATAGCAACGTATTTAATCAGCGAGGCAAGTCTGATCAAGTCTTCAAGATGGAGTAACTATATCTCTGCCTTGCCTAGACAGCCTTACTCGCTTTTATATTGGTAAGCTCTTGTCTATTGATTCCTGGTCCTGACAAAAACTCATTTAGACATCAGAGGTTCTTCATTCTTCTGCTACATAAATCATAATGGGTCAATTCTCAGTTGGTTCTCTCTACAGCTGCTGTATATCATTTCAGGACTCGATCAGAGCTCGACAGGTATCTGGAAGCATCACAAATACGGGAGAGAGCAATTGAAAGAGTGAATGATGTTATTGGAACGTATGTCTTCTTTCCTTCAATCCTTAACAAACTAGAATATGGATTTGATACTACCTTAAGAGAACTCAATGTTTTCAGTGTATACTCAATGCTTTGGTTACTACTTAGCTGTTTTCTTATTTGTTCTGCAGGTACAATGACTTGAGGCTCAAAATATTTTCCAAGCATCCTGAGTTATTTCCCGAAGAGGTACTTGTAGCCTTGTAGGAGTTAGTTATGCTTATATTCAATTATATCTATATGCAACATCTTATTTTTCAGTAACTTGTGGGACTGATAGAGAATCATGGTGATTTTGGAGATTGGTAGTTGTTAATTAGATGGATAGCAGTTCAGTTTGAGGCATTTTGGACAAATTTTCTTAACCTGACAAGAAATGTTTTGTTGTATTGATGTGATGCCGTGATGGCAATGTCAATTATTGGACATCAAGTCTGTTTTGATGTAGTCACCTGTCAAGCTACCAAAGCAACACACTGTATATAAGTTGAGAACTATTAAATGTTGAACAAATGAATGTATTGTTTGTAGCTAGTCTGTTGTGTCTGTGAGCAAGAAGAGAAAGTTAAATAAGAGGTCCACTTAATCACAATTTCAAGGCTTTTCATTGGGTCCCTAACCTAATAACAAGACCAAAGCAATTTGATGGTTCTACTCCCAAAGATTAACCAATTTGGACCTGTCTTAATGCCTTGACAAAAAGTTCATAGCAGGGCTGTCAAATTTTTAAAAGTTCATTATCCTGCTTTTCTCATAATGTTGAAAGAATTCAAAGAAAATAATCTCTGCCATAGTAGAGTATGCATGTCAATTAAATGTCACTCAATAAGACAGTATTAATGGTACACTGATGCATGTTTCTTTTCTTTGCACAATATAATTGCTTATAGACAAGTCTTCTGAACTATTTTATTTTAGTAAGATTGCTAAGAGGGAAAGGAGTTCTTATTTGCAAGTTCATATGGCAACTGGAAATTCTTTATTATGAGATTTATTTTG
This sequence comes from Ipomoea batatas, assembly GCA_002525835.2. Lineage (NCBI taxonomy): Eukaryota > Viridiplantae > Streptophyta > Magnoliopsida > Solanales > Convolvulaceae > Ipomoea > Ipomoea batatas. Next base: position 24,782,699 of record CM008333.1, on the reverse strand, counting down.
GTGATGCTTTTAAGTTGTCACAATAAGGCAAATCCATGTTCCATGTTATTGCAGATATTCAATATAGAGACCTTTAAATGGTCATTTGGCATCCTCTTCTCACGTTTGGTGAGTATTTGATTTTAAACTCTCTGATTGGTTAATTCCTAAAGGCTAAAGCTGACAGCTATGCCTAAAGACAAGAGTGATGATTGCAGGTCCGTTTACCCTCAATGGATGGAAGGGTTGCGTTGGTTCCTTGGGCAGACATGCTGAACCATAGCTGTGAGGTATGCCAAGACACTGTTGCAATAAATATTTGTAACAGTGATATACTACAAAATCCTAATTCTAATGTCTTTGAGCTTCATTTAATTTGTTAAGGTAGAAACATTTCTGGATTATGATAAATCGTCACAAGGCATTGTGTTCACAACAGATAGGACATATCAGCCAGGTGAACAGGTATGCAGTTCTGTCTTTCTTCCACACTTCCTTTAGATCAAGGTTGATTATATACACATGAACTTCAAAATCAAACAATTGGTAAAAATTCTCCTGGAAGCTTTCTTTTATTTGTTTGATACAATGATGATTACTAGTCAATCACAATTATTATAATTGATGAATGGCCAAAAATTACAATTACTAAAGCCACAAGTACAATTACAATATCTAATGACAATATCCAAAATAAACAGAACAGAAAGGGACAAAGTTCAACTCCCCCCAGTATTTCTTGTGGGTTGTGGGAGTTGAACCCATCTCAAAGTGGAGAAGGCATGGTGTTGCCACCATTTACTACTCCAAAGGCCTCATTGTCTCTCCTGGAAAATTATACATGCAAAATTTTTCATTCTCATTTACTGGCCTAGCATGTGGTGTAGCTAAAAACTTTATTTTCTGATATTCATCAGACCATTTGGGTTACTACTATACACGTTACCAAATTGCATTTCAGGTTTTTATATCGTATGGAAAGAAGTCTAATGGAGAGCTGTTGCTTTCGTATGGATTTGTCCCCAGAGAAGGCACAAATCCCAGTGATTCAGTTGAGGTGTCAGTGTCAATTAAGAAGTCTGACAAATGTTACAAGGAGAAGATGGAAGCTTTGAAAAAGCATGGATTATCTACGTGAGTATCTGATTGGTAGTCATCAACATTATATTTCTGTGGAATGATGTGTATCAGTGCAACCTTGTGAATATAGCTTTTGATATCACTGAGTTTGGATCCTCTCCTTGATTTTGGTGTGTATTCTTTTTAAATAAAAAACACAAGTTGCAATTTTATGTACATCTAACAGATCAGAACGGTTTCCTGTACAAATTACTGGGTGGCCATTGGAGTTGATGGCATATGCTTATTTAGCAGTCAGCCCCCCAAGTATGAATAGACAATTTGGAGAGGTATGTGACAGATATAATCATGTAAATTCAAAATATATTGTTGGAAGTATGATATTACACTGATATGAGAGCTATTCCAGATGGCTGCTGCTGCATCAAATAGGACATCATCCAAGAAGGATATTAGGTATCCTGAAATAGAGGAAGATGCATTGCAGTATATTCTTGATAGTTGTGAGTCTGGCATATCGAAGTACTCCAAATTCCTTCAGGTAGTAAAACACTTCCTTCCCCAACAAAATGTAAATAGTTAATTAACTTCGTCGAAAAAGTCTCTTACGAGTGAGTGTTACAAAATCTATTTTAAAGGAGCACAAATGTATATTGCATTTACTAAGCTTTCCATTCTACCTGTGTTTTTCTATAAAAGGCGAGTGGGGAAATGGATCTCGATGTAACAAATCCAAAGCAACTTAACAGAAGGGTGTTTCTGAAACAGCTAGCCGTGGATTTGTGCACAAGCGAAAGGAGAATACTATTCCGGGCACAATATGTAAGAGCATATACATATTCTGTGTTAGCTCATCAAACTAATGCTTAATCTCAATAGCTGTTTATCAGGGTTGAATCTTAATAATACTGTCTTGGTTGCTTTTCTGCAGATATTGAGGAGGAGATTGAGGGATATAAGGAGTGGCGAACTAAGGGCGCTTAAAATTTTTGATGGTCTGAGAAACCTTTTCAAATGAGAATCTGAGGGGAGGGAAATGGATGGGATTATGGGAATGTACTTATGCAATATTTATTTTCGTGTACTCTGATTTTTGAGAATATAAAAATGATGCATCTTTTACTTTCTTTCCTGTTGTCTACACATTCCAAATTTTACAAAACTAAACACCCTAATTATATGTATGATCAATGAATTAATAGCTTTCGAGTGTAAAATGAATGTGTGCTTACCTCATCAGCTTAACCTTCAATGGTGGAAGTATAATCTTTTAATAATAATCCGATAAAATGACAACTAACTTAAAGCATTTTTTAAGGTCATAATGTTTCATGTCGATTTTCAGTATCTTATTTATTACTAAAATCTTTTATTCTCGATGGTTGAAGTGTTTCTATAGGTTTTTTTGTGGGCTTACTCACTTCACAGTTCACGCCAACTATTTTTAATTAATTATTTAATTATAATTAAGTGTAATTATAATTTATAAATTAATTACATATGTCAAATGAAAAAAAATTACGGAGTATCATTTAATTATAATGTGTACAATTTTTCATATACACACACACGCTTTGGCAATGGGAAAAAAACTTTAAAAAAAAAAAAGAAAAAAAAAAGAAGAGAAAATGGTCGTCGTCCCATACGCCATACCATTCTGAGGCATTCAGTAAATTGGTTATAAAAATGCTATATGTGTCAACTTTATGTAAATGCCCATTAATATTACAGAGTAATATTTTTCTTTGCCTACCAAAAATTAAAAAATATTACGGAGTAATAATTAAGATCAAATTTGATACGTATAATAAGTCAATAAGACCACAAGAAACGTGGATGCTCAGTGATCAATGCAAAACGCCCATTTGGTTAGTACTGCGATCGTGGCAAGTGTGCAGTGTTTGATCTGCACTCGTTAAGCTTCTTTCCTCTTTCATCAACCCGCCTGCAAGAGAGCAAGGCGGTTATGGCGGGGGAGCGAGTGTTGGAGTACCGGGCGAGGGACGACGACGCTTGGTACAGTGTGCACGTGGCGGTGAAAGGCGGCACCCTGACGATCCAGTTCCAGGGCCTGCAAGAGACCGACGAGCTCGTGGCTTCAAATTTCGAGTCCGAGGAGGATATCGACGGCGTCGTGCGGAGGTTCCGGCAGGTTTCGCCGCAGCTTCAGGACAACGAGTGCGGCAGAGTCACGGAAGGCTCCATCGTTTGCGCGGCATGCCACGACTCCTACAGGGATGACATGCGCTACTACGATGCCCTCGTTGAAGCAGTGAGTCACTCATTCCCTAACTCCTTCCGTCTTTTCGGTGCTAAATCTGTTTCTCTTCCGCAAAATCATATTTCTGCTTATTTCAGTATTTTTTTAATCCACCTGCT
>CM008333.1:24763322-24775879 GCA_002525835.2 Ipomoea batatas | reverse complement strand
TGTGTGTGAGACTGGCCTTATAGTCTTGTAGATGGTAGTTGCACATGTGCCTAAATTTGTTAAATGTTAATTGTGTCCTGTAAAGTTTTTGATGTTGAAATTTGGTTCTGTATATTAATCATTTGAATAAAAAGTTCGCATTGTATTTGTTTTGAAAAAATTGTACAGTATTGTTAAAGCTAATGACTACTTCTGTCTTAATTAGTGCGAATGTTGTTTTGAATTCCTTTGTAATACGAAGGATTTCAAGACCTGGACTACTTACTTTCTTCTAAATCTTTGCTGATCATGCCACAATTTAGCTGCCAAATTTCCTTGCACATTCATAGAATCATAGTCATCCCGACTGTCTGTGATTACCTTCTGTTTGTTCAACTGTTTTTGCAGGCCATGGGTTGTAACTGAAAGTGTTTCAAAGCATGGAATGCATCGGACCTCACTCGGGAGTGTAGTCCGCAAATTTCAGGTAAGCTCCACTCTCCAGACCATTTATTGTTTATGTGATGAAATATGATTTGTCTGCATCAACATGGTTTCTTAGTAACTGAACACCTCTTGTACCGTTGTGCAAAAATTATTTGGAATTTCGCTGTTAAGTCTTTTCATGTGGCTTCTTCCTTAGGAAAAACACGGGGACATTTACCTTGATAATGAACTAATGGTGGTCCGATCTGGAACTGAAGCTTACAAATGCGCCCAACAGTTAAGGGATTTGTTTATGGAGTTGCATAACCACGAGCAGCAACTGTATAGGAGGTTTGTTGAGGAAGAAACAAGGATTTTGCAGCCTCTTGTTTCCAACGAAGTATCTACCTGATTGAATCCAGTGGTACATAATGTCTGAACAAGTTCTAATCAACTCATTTGCTTCCCGTGTGCAGCCCTTTTATCAGTGCAAAGTTAGCCTGCGAAATTGTGTCCATGTTCTGTTACAGTTCTGTGCATTCATGAATATTACCCCTTAGTTTTGCAAAACATCATACCATATGAGTTATGTAACCTGTGGAACTATTCTCTCAATATGAGATTTCATAGCAAATTAGTTGAACTTTTATATTGGATTTGATACCAAATTAATTGAAGTTTGATGTAATTGTGAAATATTAGGATTCATTTGAGAGTTGGGTAGGCAGTTGTCCTGATACTTGTGAGGTCCTAAGTTGTTGACTTGTACTGTAAGGCTCGAACCAACTCCCATAACAGTTGCCTCTACTGAGGCTCGAACCAACTCACATCATCCATGTAGGAGTGTTAATCGGGACACCAGATGCCACTAGACCACAAGGTCTTTGGCAATTTGAAGGGAAAATATTCATTAATGAAATAAAAAAAAAAGTTTCTTTGTTTTTGTTTTTTTCCTGACATTTTAAGTACTACTTAACTTTCTTTTTTTAATTAGTAGTTGGTTAGTATATTTATGGTCATCCAATGATTAGAGGTGGAATATAAGAGGAAAAATTTAGGAGGGCAAGTAGGATTTTTCATTTTGAAAATGCGTGTACTTTATAATATCAAAAAAATATAGTATAATTCACTTTTAAATTTATACAATTTATAAGTTCATTTTTATATATTATCATATGTACAGTGAGACATAATGTTAATCGGCACTATAACCTTTTTCAATTTTTTTTTAAATATAGAAAATAGTTACATTTATATATACTTTTTAAAATAATAAATAATTTTGTTTAAAAAAACAGTAAATAAATTAACGGAGTATTTGGAAGAAAAATATTTATAGATGGGCAAAGCATAGTTTAAAAACGATAAATATAGAAAGAGTATGGGGGAGTACAAATTAGCGAAACTCCATCGGCTTGGAGGAAGCTCGGAATTGAATCGGGGAAAACCGCCTTTTTCTTATCGTTTTTCCGGTAAGCAGGATGGCATGGGGAAGGTCGATCTTCGAAGGCGTAATAGCGGTGGGTTCTATAGCGCTGCTCGGCTGGGCTGGGCTATGGTTTCTCAACCGGAGGCTTTACAAGGAGTATGAAGAGAAGAGAGTGCTGGTACAGATCATCTTCAGTGTCGTCTTCGCCTTCTCTTGCAACCTCTTCCAGCTTGTCCTCTTCGAGATTATCCCCGTTCTCTCTAAAGAGTACGTGTTTCTACCACTTTACTTTCATTCAACTTCCTTAATTGTTACACTGATGTTTACATTTTCGAAGTTCTCGGTGTTTTGGTGATTTAATAGAGATTTGTGCTAGAGTTGAGTTGTAGATTTGTTCTCGGTTATGAAATCCGTGAGTTCCACGGTAATGTGGAGTAATTAATTGTGGATTACAGTGGATGCAGTTGAAAATTTTATTTGCTAAATTGATGTGGATCCTGTATATTAAATAAGTAGATCTTGTTTGTTGAAGACTTTAGGTGAAAGTATAAACATAGAAGGGAGAAAGATCTGAGCAATTGTGTGTGTAGAAATTTCACTTAAAAATATGTGGATGGGGGTTGAAGAAATGCTAATAAGGAATAGTGGATGAACTCCCAGCTTAACTTCTGACCTATGAACTGATTATGCTCCTGATGGCCCATTGCAAATGTCAACTAAATAATTTTAGTTGAAGGGAGCATATAAGTTAGTTGCAGGGTAAGTTCTTAGAGCTTGGTTCTTCGGTGTATTGTTTTACTGAAAAGGGGGCCTTGGTGGAAATTCTATTGCATTTCAGCCTTTCAATGTTTAATTTGTAAGTATCTAATTCGAATATGTTTAATACTTCATTTTCAGTACAGTAATTTGGTTTTGTTTAATTCCTTGTTGATTTTTAGGGCAAGATGGATCAATTGGAAGGTGGACCTGTTTTGTTTGATAATGTTACTAGTATTCATGCTGCCTTATTATCATTGTTACTTGATGCTTTGCAACAGTGGTAAGTTCAATACTGTATGACTGCATGATGCTAAAACCTTATCAGATTGAGTCCAACCTTTTATCCATAGCATGCACTATGCACATTCACTCTGAGCCCTACAAGCTTAGCTAAAATTCTTTATTGGATGTTTTTTTTTCTCTAAAAGTTGACTTCGCATTTCAGGTGTGAGGAAGGAGCGGGCTGCACTTGTTTCTACCTTGTTTTTGATGGCATTCCTATATGCATTTTGGCGCATGGGCATTCACTTTCCAATGCCTTCACCTGATAAAGGTTTGGCTGTGTTTCAATGCTCGTTTCATTACGAAATATCTACTTTTTTTTTTCATTAAAAAAAAAAACATTGAACGTGATTTTGGCCTTATTTTTAAAAGTAATGAGTTATTTGAAATTCAAATCGGGCTTGTTTACACTTGCCTCTATCTTCTCACTTTCTCAATTGTGTTTGGAAGAGATTAGGAAATCTTGCTTGCTGAGCCAAATTCAAGCTTGTGCTCGACTGAATAATTATTGGCCCAATTTTGATTATCTTATCATTGGCTTGGTCTAGCTCAAATTTTTAAAGTCTGTTTATGCATTTGACTTCCTTGAATTTTATGTATCTTTATTTTCCTTTCTGCTGCATCTTGATTACTGAGATTTTGTATTCCAGGATTTTTCACCATGCCTCAGCTTGTGAGTAGGATTGGAGTAATTGGTGTGACTGTCATGGCTATCCTTTCAGGCTTTGGAGCCGTAAATTTACCATACAGTTATCTATCTTTATTCATCAGGTAAAGAAGGTTGGGGGCAGGCCTCTGACTTTAATTGATGCAAGAGAAGGATGAGTGAAAAGGAGACAAGTGGGCTTATTCTATGTTGTTTTGTTTGTTTAATTTTGTATTGCCTTTCCTTGTAGTGGATAATGTGGTTGACCATGGGAGAAAAAGAAGTGGTCAATATATTTTCTTGTTGCTGTTCTATTTTTGGTTACATTAGTGGCAAGTGATATCTGGATTTTTGAAAGCTATGCACTTGCTCTTACATGGCAGAGAAATTGAAGAATCAGAGATCAAGTCAGTGGAGAGGCAGCTAATTCAGTCAATTGAGACCAGCATTGCCAAGAAAAAGAGAATCATTCTCTGCCAAAGGGAAATTCAGCGCATCCAAGGTGCTGAAGAGGTTTGCATATTTAACTTCATCTATTGTTGTTTTGCTTATTCAGTTCCAGTAATTTGTAAAATTAAGAATATGTATAGTTTAAATGAGAATAGAAAGTTGAAACAAATAGAAAATGTGTAGTCCTTCAGACTGCAAAAGTTAAGTTTTAGAAAGATGAGATGTTGCAATTTGTCAGTCAATGTATAACAAGCATAAGTATCTTTTTAAAGCATACTTAGTAGATAGTTTTCAATCATCTTCCAGCTCAGGTAATGAATAATTGTTTTAAGATAGTCAAGATGTAAGTTGCATGATGCTAGAGATTTTCTTTTACCTGATGATACTTACAAATGAGGATAGATGGGCTGAAAAAAAAAGAGAGAAGTGGGTTTATTTCATGTGAGTGTGACTTTCTGATTTTAATGATTTTGAACTTCTCTCACTGGTGTTGCAGAAAACAAATGCTACTTCCTTCCTAAAACGAATTGTAGGAACAGTTGTGCGATCAGTTCAAGATGACCAAAAGGAGCAGGGTTAGTATCTGCTACACTTTTGTATATATATTACTGACCAGCAAGTTTGATCATTTTGTGATGCGTTGCACTTAAAAAATTGCAACAGAAGTATGTGTTGTTTGCTCAATGATATTCATGGTCAGTTTCTCAAATCTCCAAACTTGGTCAGTGAAATTTTCTGTTCACAAGTATGAGTGTGGAGTATAGTTTCTGTGTGGCTGCATACTATTTTCCTTATTGCTATAAATGTACAAGTATCATACATGAATATAAATATATTCAATCTTGTTTCACTCTTATAATTTTGCTTGCTGTTTTGATGAAGATATAAAAAATATGGAAGCCGAGGTACAAGCTTTGGAAGAACTCTCAAAGCAACTTTTCTTGGAAATATATGAGCTTCGCCAAGCTAAGGTTTACATTGATGTGTTGTCATTTCTCTTCTAAGAAATTACCTTTTACATTTCCTGATCTGTGAAGAGATTGTGGTCATAAACTCTTATCTTTAAAATAAAAAGCTTGCTTAAATTTAATTGAAGGTTTTTTAGACCTACATGACATGCTCATTTTACTACTCTCTCATGCACACTGACCTTTCATAAATCTCCATGATTGTTGTTTTCAACAGTCTATCAATAATATGTCAGCTGCAAGCTTGGGTGCATTATTTTGTTGGCCCGTTTCTGGCTCAATAGTACATGTTTAAAATTTCTATCATGTAACTCAGCAATTTATATATTTATTTCAGGAAGCTGCTGCTTATTCTCGTACATGGAAAGGTCACCTGCAGAATCTTTTGGGTTATGCTTGTTCTGTCTATTGTGTGTATAAAATGATTAAGGTACAGTTATACTAATAAAAAATGGCTGAACAATTAAAAATCTCAATTCATATAATTCTACTGTATTTATACAAACACTTCAATGGTTGAAGAAACAGTGTTTTCTTTCCCATAGTGTTTTTTAAGCTCATAAAACTTCTTGAAAACTATGAGTTGGTGAGGTCCACTGCTGTATATTATTTAATGTCACTACCAGACAACGTATGGGATCTCCGTTGAAGATCTCTTGATCTCTTTACAATCTTCTTAGTGTCTAAAACTAGGTGATTGATTACTGAATTTTTATTTTTGCAGTCTTTGCAAAGTGTTGTCTTCAAGGAGGTATATTTCTCCACAACTCCATCAATTTAGTGGCTCAGATTCATTTATAATAATCGTTTTTGCCCTTATTATCAGATCTGTGCATGATTTTTGGCCAAAACATGCTTTTCTTTTACAGGATGGTTCTGTAGATCCAGTGACACGGACAATCAGTATATTTTTGCAATTCTTTGACATAGGAATAAATGCCACGATGTTGTCACAGGTTCTTAATTGTTTCATTATTTTCATATGTTATTGCTACTATACTTTTCTTGTGCAACTCTATTAATGCTACTAAGATATTCGGAAATTGAAAAGCTAGATATTTACTTGTGGCGATGAGAAACTCTTGTTTCATTTCGCCTACATTTACATAAATCAACGTTTTTCTGTTTGTTTGTTTTGTTTTGTTTTGTTTTGTTTTTGTTTTTTTGTTTATTTTTGTAATTTTTTTGTTTTTTGTTTTTGTGTTTTTGTTTTTGTTTTTGTTTTTTTTTGTTGAAATTGAGGGATTGAAAGATCTGGCGGGTGGAGAATAACAACCACCCGCCAGTTAGGTGGAAGCAAAGTATGTGAGAAAACCAAAGAATAATAGAATGTATGAATATATTATAATGAAAGAGTACACTAGGTTGCTCTCTATGCCTCTATATATATACTAAACTGCCTACCAAATCTACCATAATAGGAATAGGAAGCCTTAATAGGAATAGGAAACTAAGTCCAGCCTACTAGGAGTTTCCTAATATTCAACAGTTTTTATTTTTTTTATTTTTATGTTCATGAGAAATATTATTTTGACATGAGTGTGGGCTTACCCTTTTTACACTTTTGTGCAGTATATATCCCTCTTATTTATAGGGATGCTGATTGTCATATCTGTAAGGGGATTCCTAACTAATTTGATGAAGGTAAGTTCTGCCTTGGTGCTTCCGTTTATAGCAGTGTCTACCTCTGGTGTTGTTTGGTCCAAAAGGGATAATTTATTGCTTCATTATTGGGATAGTGGGCTATTAGGTTGGGTTAGGTGGTGTGCTACATTCCCCCACTTAAGAAAACATGCTCGGAGAAACAACACACTGTCACGCACAAAACACAACGAATATGACATTTCCCTGTTAAGATCTGTGAAGTGATACTTTCTGATATTTGTATTGTTTTATGTATCTTGAGCCTAACTGCAATTTTGGTTATGGACAGTTCTTCTTTGCAGTTTCCAGAGTTGGAAGTGGATCATCAAGCAATGTTGTGCTTTTCCTTTCTGAAATCATGGGGATGTATTTTGTGTCCTCTATTCTGTTGATTAGAAAGAGCCTGGCAACTGAATACCGGTATGTTTACTTTTCATGAGATTGAACTTCATTCCACTCCATTTATACCACTACAAAAATGTTGGCAGTTTGAAATGAATAATGCAGTTCAACTGAAATTTCTTTCTGTATTGAGTCCTATATGTTCCAATTACACTTGAAATGTTAATTAGTTAGAGCCGAATGGGTTGTGGTACGGAAAAGATGATGAACATTTGCTTTACAATTCATAAGGTTATTTGTATTGACAGGATGATCATAACAGATGTACTAGGTGGAGATATTCAATTCGACTTCTACCACAGATGGTTTGATGCAATTTTTGTAGCCAGTGCTTTCCTTTCTCTGCTTTTGCTCTCTGCACACTACACATCCCGTCAAGCAGACAAGCACCCAATTGATTAGATTAGAGCATATGAACATTAATTGCTGCACCTACTTTATAATACTATGTATAAAGTTCCCCATGATATGAATGATTAATATCCTTACAGGTCCCCCCACCATAGGCTGGCTGAGTGAAGCCATATTTTCATCCCAGGCCATGCGGTTTCTGCCAAACATATATGGATAAGCTTGCTTGCTTACTTGCTTTTGTATGTTTGAGTAAATGCCATATCTGCCTGTTATAACCCAAAATTCCTTGTAACTTGCACCCATTTTAGTGATTTTATTTATTCCTTTAAATGCGCTTCCTTGTTTATTAAACAAAATGCTTCAGGTTCTCTTGTAACTTGTGCTGTCATGCACTGGCAAAACCCGGTCCGATGCTTTCGATGAAACTCAGTTTACTTTGTAGTGAACTCTATTCGTATTGCATTAAACTGTTCACAATCAAGTTCACTTTTGTTCATTTCCACTATTAACTTATTATCTTTAAAACTGCGGACTCTACCTTAACTAAATATAAATTAATTATTGAAAAAGAAAATGAGGGAGAATTGATCCGTTTGGATGCAATGTGAATGCCAACCCATAATTCGGAGCATGGATTTAAAAGTGATGCATAAAACAAGTAGCCGTGACAACAATGAAGTTAGATAAGGAATAATATTAATATATTAATTAAACAAATAGAACACCACCCATCGTTCCTCCCACAAAAACCCATATGTCAAATTACATTTCAAAACACAAACCAGAACAAACTCCGTCATGACTTGTAAAGCTCCATCCAGACTAGTGGAACACACATGCAATGCAGGACATGCTTTCAGCCAATGGCTCTTCTCTTTTACAGTGAAAAAGATACCGGAAAAAGCTCATGATTCGGCAGAAGCTGACTGCATACAGCAGAACCATCTCTTCTGCAAATAATTAGAACAGCCAGATCAACAACTAAATAAATGGAAATGACCCCCATATGCAAATTAGGAAAGCAATATCAAGATGCATTGATCTTGTTTGATAAGGTTTTGACAAAACATAGATACTCATATTGCCATAAATCCAAATTCATGCGATCAATTCCATTACAGTAGCAATTATAATGTAAATACATTATTCCCTTCCACAGAAAATCTGTAGCAGACCCTTTTGACAAATGCATATAAAGTTCACCATCTTAGGCAATCCAAAAGCTAATACTTTTAAACATTTATTGCATGCCATCGACCAAGCCAACAAAATTTCTTCTACTTCAGCAAATTTTCTCTTCCCACAGTCAACCTACATCCCAAGCTACTATCTCCCACCAGTCACTCTAGCAAACGTCCCCTCCCTTTCCTACTAGGCTTCTCTATGATGTTACTCCTACCCACTCATCCAGCTCCTTTCTTAGTTCTTACTATACTTCCACCCTCAGCATCCAATAATACCATAGCAAACCTGAGGCCAGAATGTCTCTCCTTTGAGAACATTTTAAAAGATTTTCATTCATAAACCATTATGATATTTCAGGTGATCATTTTTATTTTATTTGTTGTTCCTTAGTTCTCGTGTGAGTCTTTGGTGAAGGAAAAGTGGTGGTGGTGGCACTGAGTTTTGGTTTCTTCCACAAGAATGTAATAAACATACTCTAGACATTTTATTTTCATAGAGAAAAGGTAGACAATTTATTTGTTGAACTTTTCCATCCTATTTTCAAGAACAAATTGCACATTAGTTAAATAGGATCTACAATTATAAGGGTGCATGCAACCATACTTAAAAAAAGTAATATGGAATATATATATATATCCATAGATGATAGATATGCCCTCTTTCATTCTTAAAATTTCAAGAATTTTGAGCTTGAACGAATAAAAGGAAGACATATCTAGAAAAGTAAGCCAGCAACAACTCACTGATTGAGGCTTTCCAAGCACAGCTCTATGTTTATACTCAGAATCACTCTTTGGTGGTGACTCCGGCTTGCCCCCAGTCCTTTTCTCGTTTCTAGCTTTGTTGAAAATCACTGTGAATCCCTCAGCAGAAGCTGGATCATTGACATCCCACTCGCCGAACTTTGGCAATGGGAGTCCTTTTTCCTACATAAGTTGGAATGTTAGTATTCTGTTTATATCTTAAACTGAAAATTCATTATTGGAGTAAATAGTTAAATACATTAGATGCAAGTTGAAATCCATATTCATACACAGTATGTGTGAATCTTAAACTGAAAATTCCAGTAGTAAGTGCTGTCAATCAAGTGTGCATACAGCACCAGTGCACCACACAAAGTTCAAAAAGACTTAGAACCTCCTTTTGCCAATTGAAAGATTGCATTTCCAATTTCCAAAGAACAAACAACTTGTACTCAAACCATATCTTTTTATAGAACGGAAACAGTAAACACACTGAAAGTTTATGCAATGAAATCCCTGAATCAGATTGGCTTAATCAGTTAATGTTAACATATACAGAATCATGCCTCTTTTATCCCAACAAGTACATTTTCAGGATAACAGATTAACGTAATTCCAAAATCTAGCCTCAAATATCCGAGAATTTTTCACTCCAGGATAATCATTACTTCTATTGAGCAAAAACCTTCTTCGCTATCACTACATTTCAGCAAAACTCTAACAGGAGAGAAAATTTTTGCCATTCGATTTCGAGAAGAAAATTTACTAAGAGTTCCAATAGCAAAAACATTTAACATTATTGTAAAACCTTTTGCTTTGCAGGAAAATCAAGTTGACAAAACACAATCCAAAAAAAAAACTACAAAATGAAGAAACTACAGCGCTCTATATAACAAGTAAAATATCATTGAGATGAACATGTATCGATGTATGCGTGCATATCTACATATCGCATATTACATACATATATACACACATAATACAGAGATAACGAGCGCGCTCGCGCGAGGGAGAGAGAGAGAGAAAGAGAGAGATACCGCCATGAAGACTGTGGAGAGAGGAATACAATAGTGGAGAAAGGTATTGCCGATACGAATTTCACCGTTTCTCTGCAAATGAAAGACGGCAGTTGTTGGGAGGAAGAGGAGGGAGATTTAGAGAAGACTTGGCGTGAGAGGGAGAGAGAAGAGAGAGAGAGAGAGTACAGCTGGCTTCTATGTGGATCTTTGGTCCCAGTTCCTCTGGGCCCCACTGTGCAGCTGCATCTTCTTTCTGTTTCTCTCTCTCTCTGCATAGTGAATAGTGAAAACAGTACCATTATGCGAAATTCCTTACCACGGCGTCGTACAGGGCTCGTGTTTTGTCCAATTGAACCGCCTTTCATGTTCATCGTACTTGAATGAATGCGGTGCACAATGAACTGTATTTGTGTTTTTTTTTCCTCCCTGTATTATTATTCTGCTTGTTTTATACCAGCACGAACAGCTTAATTGTTCACAGAGGTAAAGTTTGAAAATTATACTAAGGGTCGTGTTTGATAGTGGGAGACCTATAGCAATCTAAAGAGTAATAGCATTACACATTATTTTTTAATTTAAACAAATTTCATCTAATGTGATATGTTTCATCTATTAAATTATACATGATAAGTCAAATCTCACATAATATGGTATGTTTAGTTAATTATCTATAATTTATTTTGACGAGACAATGTAAGCATGATATGTATCTTTTGATTGAGACTTTTTATTAAAAAGTCAAGTTAATAGTTAGTAAAGATCTTAAAAGCAAGATTATTGATTTGAGTTTTTGTCTACAAAAACATATCCCACAAGAATAAAGAAAAATAAAATTAGATTATGAAAAACACATCAAACTGGTCACTTTCTCCACTTGCGTGTCTGTCTGGTTGCGAAAAATATTACTACGGGTATTTGATAATAAACTAATTTGCCAAATGTATTTTTTTTCTAATTTTTTCCAATTTTCAGAAGTTTCTTTTTGTCAAATTTTTAATTTGTTACCATTTCAGTCTTTGACCCCACAACTTATTCCCTTCTTTAAAAGCCATACCAATAACTAGCCGAAGAACTTGCACTGCCTCTCTCATTTCTCATCCATCTCACCAAAAGGCTGGAAAACATAAACTCAAAAATTCAAAAAAAAAAAAAAATGCCAATAGGAATGTCTTAAAGCGGGATAGCTAAAAAAGGAGTGCTGCCGTGCTGGACAGCAGGGAATATAGTATTTTCCGAGAATACAACTGGAGCACGCCGCTACGAAGTTCGATATCTGTGTGATGTGTGTCTTAGCCACAGTTTCACACATCATTGTTAATCATTTTTACTTTTTTTTTTCCCCTTTTAGGGGGTTTGTGAATGTAGGTTATGTAGCAAAACAATAATGAAGATTTAAACCATGAAAGCTCAGACAAAAAGTAATAATTTATGTGTACATTTCTTCAATAATTTAAACACACTAGAATTTATTGGTGAAGAATACAAAAGATACATGGAATTCGAACATCATTTTATACTCGAAATCACCATGTCTGGTAATCAATAATCTATGGGTTGTCTGTAAATAGGCGTAAACTGGGTTACAGCAGTTCTAAAACAAGGGCTGAAGCGCCGCCTCCACCGTTGCAAATGCCACCAACTCCGTATTTTCCGTTCTTCTGCTTCAGGACCTGCAGCATTCCCAATTGAATAAAATGGTTCCACTCATTTTTAATTTTAAAAGGGAAAAACACCATTTTCATCACTATGAATCCCAATATCTGTCTTAATTAAGATCTGAGCCAAACAGTATAGTGAAACATACCCCGAGAAGTGTAACCAATATTCGGGCTCCGCTGCATCCAAGAGGGTGACCCAGAGACACGGCTCCACCGTGTACATTTACTTTGTCCTGGCATGGAGACCACACATTAACAAGATGACTCCTTTATTTATAGAAAATGGATGGGATGACTCGTTTATTTATAGAAAATGGATGGAGAAGAAGCGATGTGTAAGTGTAATATACAATAGACCCAAATAAGCATTATCTTTTTTTTTTTTGAGTGACGAGGAACCGGGGAGTTAGCACTAAGTAAACACACTCTATCTGACAAATGACCACAAAGAGGTAAACAAGTCTTAAGTTGCATGCTCAAATCAACTAGGAGTCAATTTGGAATATTGTGGTTACTAAACTAACAGCCTAACCAACTTGGTTGGTTGCCCCAATGAGTAACAAATTTAATTTTAAGCAACTCGATCGGAGGGACATGGAGAGGAAGAGGAAGA
>CM008333.1:24736917-24753200 GCA_002525835.2 Ipomoea batatas | reverse complement strand
ACTTCTTTGAGTGGACAAAATATACTGATTCGATTCTTGTCAATATTTTATAAGTTGAGTCCATCAAACAACATCATCTTAGTACAATTTATCTCTTATGTGTGATTTGTAAATTGTTACACATACCTAATGCACGCATTCAGGTAGTAATTGTGAATTCTTAAGGAGTTTTTGTTTACTCAAAAACAAAATTCGATACCACATTCATTTTAGAATCAATAGTGTTGGGCCTTGCATTGAGTGCAAACATTTGTTAATTATATTGCAAATATAAATTGGGCTTTGTACCTATTCTTAGTATGCAGATGTTACCACTGAAGATGTTAATTGGATCAAGAATTAACCTTGGAAAAGGTGTCCAGAAAAGAGCATATTTATAAATATGTGTATTACATGGTTCATAGAGATCACATCACACAATAAGGGAATTGAAATGAATCCCATTGGGATGGAGCCTAAACCCAACACCCAATACCTACAAAATTCATCTACATATCATCCATAAACATATACTATCTATATATATTAATATATGTATATATATTTTTAATATTACTGACTCTATTACTATTTGTGGCTTAAATCCCACAATAGTAACTTGGTGTCACTAGATTACAAGGTACAACTATATTCTGCTTCTGATATAGACTTGGGCATGCCGTCGAGCAAGCAGTCGATCGGCGGTATAGTGAGCGTCTCCTGGACCCCATAAGTGTTCCAGCAGAAAGGGTCGTCCACTAATTCGCCTTCGAACGGGAGGAGCTCGACCTCCGACATGAGTATTCCGGTGCAGGCGACGGTGTCGCTGCAGGCGAAGTGAATCGGCGGGCTCCGGACGTCGTAGGTGCCCTTGATGTTGCGGAAGGAGACGTCGGCGACGTAGACGGCGGAGGTCTCGTTCCGGCAGTCCTTGCTGAGGCAGTAGTACTGGTCGATGATGACGCAGTTGCGCACGTTTTCCATCTGGACGGTGTCGAAGCTGATTCCGGTGACGGAGCCCGTGCCGCCCTGCCACGTCTTGATCCTCAGCCCGTTGTCGGAGTCTTTTATCACGGCGTTGGTTACCGTTATGTTGGACACGCAGGCTTGGGAGTTGTGGACTCCTAGGCTTCCGATGCTGCAGTAAATAATGCATTTTTTATTTATGGTTTACACAAATGTGTGTACCATGGTTTATAGAATAATGATTGAAAAAAAGTACCTGATGTGTAAAGTTTTTGGGACGAGGAAATTTTAAATTTGTGGGCAAGAATTTACCTGATTCCATGACTAGGTCCACATGTGACCGCATCAATCTCAACGTTGGCACATCCCGGGCCTATTGAAATGCAATCATCACCTGTTGAAAGTAAGGATTGTTAGATAAGAACAATCCCAACTAAATTTGTTTTGGATTAGTAACAAGAAGGTTGCTTTTTGACATTCTCCAGTCAATTAGCTATGAACAACTTAAGTTGTCATTTGTTGTCTAGGTTACACAGAAAATTTTACTTGGTATACACCTTAAGGTAATGACTGTGAATTTTTCGTTTGTTATGAAAGAGAAAAAAGAAGGATGGTGTAATGTGAATTGAGATAAATAGTGGGAAGTGGTGTGTATGATATGATGTTACCATTGGCTATGACAGAGTTGTAGATTTTGACATGTTTGGTGTCCTGAACGTGAATGCCATCGGTGTTGGGGCTGAGCTTGGGGGAGTTGATGGACAATTCATGGATTTCTACGCCCTGGCAACCGTCGAATTTGATGTGAAACTGAGGACTGTTTTGGATGCGTAGACCCTTGACCACCAGATTGGAGCTCATGAAAAATCGAATTAGCTGCACAAAACAAATCTCATTTATTCCTTGGAACCTCATAGTTTTCTTCGCATTTTCAGTACAGTATTTGTCACTTACCACAGGGCTGTCACATGGCCCTGGCAGTGTCGATCCATTAGGCCCCTGAAAATTTACATTTAGCAGTGTTAATGATCCACAAAGACAATTAATAACGATTCTGTTTGGTTTGAGTCACAGTGGAAGTGATATTGACCTCTTTGCTTCTAGTTGAAAAAATAATTATGAACAGATCAATAGTACGACACAGTAAAGGCAGTAAATGGCCGGAAAAAATGGTGAAATTTACCTTGTGAGGTTTGCAGGGGAGATCCCACCATTTTTGTCCGTTTCCTTCAATGGTTCCGGTACCGTTCAGAGTCATATCATCGAGCCTGTAAAACACTAGCCACTGTTTCGCGCTGTCCTCTTTGGGCCAGCACTCCGGTCCGTCCGGTGGCGTTAGAATTCCGTCCACCTTAGATTCACAATCCAGCCGGAAAAATTAGTAACTTCTGCGGCTCTGCATTGGTAAAATATGAAGTAAAAGATGGGAATTCTTACTTGGAAGACGAGCCCCGGCTGGCAGGGACCGGAGAAAATGGTGGAAGTGATCATGAAGGTGTGGTCCGGCGGCGCCCAAACGACGGCCGACTCGACCTGGCAGGCGGCCTTCCAGGCCGCCACGAACGCCGCCGTGTCGTCGCTGGAGCCGTCGCCGACGGCGCCGTAATCCGTGACGTCGAAAATGCAGGGACCCGAATCGTCCGGCGGCGCCGGTGCGGCATTCCCCGGCGCCGGCGGAACAGGGTCGGAGGGGACTACGCCGCCGGGCGGCGGAGAGTAAACCGGAGGTGGCGGAACCGGGTCACTTTCCGGCCTAGGCTTAGGCTTCTTGTTCTTCTGCTTCTTGGAAATGTGATGCCTCCCTTCCACATTCCCCATCTCCATAATGCTCAGCAGCAACACCGCAAACGCCAACACACGGCGGCGCGTAACGGTTCCCATGGCTAATTGTCCAAGATTCCGGCCGCCACCACCTTTTAAAAGTTGGAAACAGGGCGGAGATGCGGAGATGCGACGCTTAACTTAAGATTTTAGAAGACAGCAGAAAAGATAACGGAGAGGAATGCAGGGCAGTTAACAGTTGATAAAACCACCTATGATGAGGTGGACGACAAGCTAAGCTGCGCAATTTATAGTGAGTAAAAGGGCAAACTTTTCCGGCAAGCGTGACAAGACACGTGTCGGGATTTCGTTCACCCAACTGTCCTTGTAAACAATAATGTTCGATTATCTTTAGGATTGTAGCTAGCTTGGTCTCATATCAGGCCGGGAGTTTTTTTTTGTTGTTTTAATACTATTGATGTATTACATATTTACATTATAGTATCTGTTCATATTTTAAATATGTTTTTTCAAAGTGTAAAGAGTCAAAGTCGCCCTTTGTTACTGCACCGAATCTTTTGGGTTGTTGTATGGCTAGCTAGGTTGTTGCGTTTAAGGATGTATTGATCAATGGAGGAATGAGGTGAAGGACCACTCCCCCTGTTTTGTAACACGATACGATGAGTCGGTGATGGTCCAAAAACCAAAGAGAAAGAACCGAATCTCATCAACTCTTGGTTCTTGTTTGCTTTTACTCTGCAGAACAAATATTATTATGGCATGTCACGTGTTATCTGGCAGGACATCTACTCCTGCCCAGCATCTAGCTTTGCCAAAGACTCCCTCCTCCTAGTTACCAATTTTATTCTTGTCAATATCACTTAGAATCCCTCTTCTCACATACGAAAATTAGGAATTTCATTTCTGTCAATATCTTCTTGCATGAGTTTATAGCATATGATGTTCATAGTATGGTTTGCAGCCAGCCAATTGCATACGATTATTATGATTTATTTAATATATACTCTCAAATAATAACTATGAATTTCACCGAAAAAAAAAATATAAATTTAGCAACGGGTTAGTTATACTCCGCCACAATACCCTTTTCAACGACCAACAAAACATAATTAAATTTGGCAGTAGTGCATGTGGTGCATGTTGGAAGCTCGGCATGAGTTAAGGATTTTGATCTCAAAATTCTCGTTAAAAGGGTAGTTTTCAGCCATGGAAGCCGACGTTTGAAGGGGTGTAATTAATACGGTATATTCAGACAAGAATAACATAATGCCATAACGTGATACACATGAAGTGTTTCGTGAAAGACAACGCATTAAGAATGACGTGTGCCAATAGAATTGACAAATAACTGCCCAAGAAGAAAAGGGAAAATTAAAGGGTGGGGAAAAGCAATATAATTAGTGCAACGAAGAAGGGGAAAAAAAATACAAAAAAAAAAAGAGGTAAAACGAGAGCCAAGAGATAGTAGCCCGTGAACCATAATTTGGCAGGACTAGCCGGCTTCAATTTCACGGGTGGTGTTGGTGGTTGGGCCATTCAACTCATCCAAATTATGCAGCGCTACTTTTGCATCATGGAATAATTCTTATTTTTTTTTCTAGTAATTTTTTTTTTCCCTTTTGTAAGCTAAGAATTCAACTAGGTTGGCCCGTATCAACAGCTCAACTAGTTGAGAAAGTATGATTTTGCATTGAAAATCTGTTGCATTTTAATTTTTTTAAAATAAAAATTTAGTCAAAGTATAACTAAATGCAAGAAAAAATTTGGGTGTCAATTTTTTGGTAAAAATATACTTAAAGATTTGATTTGAAAGTAACTTAATGAGTAATAACGGTATAACTAATATAGAAATAATTCAATTTTGATATTAATGTTACATTATGTTTTAACTAATTTAAAATTAATTCATTCATGATATTTGTATTGAGAACTCTTTTCACATTTGTTCACAATACAAACACTTAAATCTCATAAAGATTTGCTTTGCATAATAATAGAGTGGAAATTTTGAATTCCCTCTTTATTACTACTTTACCTTACAAAAGATGTCCATCTTAATTTTTAATAGGTCCCAAAATGTAGTCTAATCAAAATGAACTTTACAAATAATTCTGTTAATATTATTTTTAGTATTTTCTTCTCATAAACATTAAGATGTTAAAAAATATCTACTTTTCTAGACAATATGAAACATTTTTTTTTACTACTTCATTTACAAATTGGATAAATTTTACGAAAATACTAATGTTTAACTATATTTAGTAGTTGATTAATTTATACATTTTTTCATAGCATTGATATATAATATGATCTTTGCCGAGTTTTTATATCATAATTCAAATAATTGACTAATCTAAGAGGAGTTAATAGTTTCACTTCAATTATTGTTTCATATAATGTTAAAAATCTGTTCACAAGGTAACAATACAAGGTAACAATGATGTCATCCGAGCACAATATACTTAATATTAGACAGTAATGTATTTACCTTATGTCCTTATTTACTGAGATTCTAGAATAAGTGGGGGAGATTGGGGTGAAATCTTTTTTAGATATCCTATTGGTTTACACCTTACATTAGACAGAGGAAGTACTAATGTACTATTAAAGACATGACTACCATTTTTGTTCTGTTACTCTTTTCCCTTTATTTCATTTTTTTTCCAACTTTTCGGATTCGCCGTGGCCACTATCTTATCGCCACGTGCCATCGTTTTCAGGTGGGGCCCGCAAAAGGTAGCACAAAGACCACAAATCGGCAATCGGCTGCTGTGATGTTTGAGGCGACACGTGCCTCTATTAATTTGGCCTTTCAACTCCTTTGCACTGTGGAGTCTGTGCCAACAAAAGAAAAAGGGGAAAAAAATGGTAGCTGGAAGAATATTCCAGTGGACTGATTAGGGAATTACACTCTTTCTTAAAATTTTCTTAAATTATGTTTAATGAGATTATGTGTAGCACATTTGAGCATAGTGTTAAGTTGGTATCATCAATTTTGTTTTAGTTGGGAGCATAATGTTAACTTGGCATCATTTAAGGAAATTATTTTGGTAGCTTATGTATCATACCCATTCTCCATCTTTAGATTATTTAAAAAATAAACACAAGGTATGACTGTGTGAACGTCTCTTATAGCTTAGTCAAAAGTATTGGGTTAAGCTAACCAGCTTGATTGGCGTGAGTAGCTGTGCACTCTTACTGCTTATCGGGAGTTTGAAACCCCTCTTATATGAAAAAATCAATATGGTCATTACTTTGTCCCTTAATTGAGTCAGCCCGATGCGAACAGGGATTAGTTTGAGTATGATGCCTCCTACCGTTCGGGCTATTAATTATGGACAAATTAGATTGATTTACTCATTATAATATTTTGACGATTAGGATCATAGGGCAGATTAATAATGGGATGATAGTAGGGGCAGGAGGCTCGGGTTGTGCATGAATACCGATAACAAGAACGACATAAAGAGCCTTCTGATCTCGACTGGGCTATCTATATTGAATATTCTATTGGGACTGCAATATAATGCAATTGGCAATTGGCAAATGGCAATTGGATGGCAACCCTTGACAGACACAGCCATGCACAAAATGCATTTTTAATAAGGTTTTGTAGTGTGAAAACAATGGGAGAAGATTGTCTTCATCAGGTGAATTTCAAAGTCACGGACTCAATACAATCAAAAGGGTACCCATCACTCAATATTAATTAATGAACTTTTATTAGCTGTTCATGTCTACCGACTAACAAACAACAATCCACTAAATTATTTGGGATTTGTCTAATAATTGTTTAGTTGTGCCAATAAAAAAATTAAGAAAAGTTGACTCCTAATAACATTGTTTCAGTATAGTATCTAACAAGGGCAACTCTAATTGAGTTGGCCGGACAATTAGCAACTTGTTAATCAAAATATCAAATAGTTTCAAGCTAGACTCTTATAGATAAACTAATTAAGTTAATTTACCTTCTTATAATTCTTTATCAGTTAGAGTCATAGATGAACTTTACCCATAAGGCATCTTTGTATAGTGCCTAATTAAAGAGAAAACAAAGAAAAGACAGCCACAATACATGATATACACTCTTAATTTAAGCCTCGTGTAATGCACTAATGTCATTCCAAAATATGCCTTTTAAAAGGGATTAGCAACAAAAGTTATCGCATAATACAAAAACTAATAATGCACAATTACCCATAATTGCGCTGCTGGTTTTCCTATGTTAGGACTTAGGATATGATACATGCATGCCTATATCAATATATATACTTCATGCACTCATAACCTAGTTTACATGAGATATATACTTCGTTTGGAAACTTTATCTTGTTTTATACAATAACTTTGATCTAAACAGATTTGGTTCCAATATTGAGCAGCAAATTATTCTGTGAACATGGTCTACCTTATAAGGTGAACCTGAGTTTAAAATACACAATTTATATATTGAATGCGAGTCTACCTTGAAAAATAGACCAAGATCCATAGTATAACTATTGAATGTTGAGCTACATGGGCCAAAAGGCCATCTAGATGCCCACAAAATGCAGGCACCATGGTTAGACCAAGTTGTCCCCAGCCCACCATAGTTGGATGCTGTGTAATAGACTAATTAATAGTGACCTATGGTTCTGAAACTTGCAATTGTTTCCGAAATGGAAGCCCAGTAATGCCCCAATTAAACATGATAACTCTTACCCACCACTAATGAGCAAATATACATACATGCATGTGAGATCATTGGATTTCTATTCCGCGACGACTTCGAAGATTGAGTTCAACATCTTATTATTGAAATATATATGGTGCTGATTATTATGTAAGCATAAGTGTTAGGATCAAATTAAACACTTATCACTGCATTAAAAGATATATTTCGTAGTCTAGCGTCACCACATTTTTGAGAGGTAAGGTGTTGAACTTGGCCCTGACCTCCACCCAACAATCCCTTTAGCTACCAATTACTGCCATATTGGACTTGACCCTTCACCGACCTCTGCCTAACAATTCTCTCTCATAGCACCTACCACTTGTTAAAATCAAACGTTGCGCTTACAACTACGCCAAAAACTATAGTTCGTAGCGAAGATGCAAGTTTTATTTCCTTATATACCAACACATTTTTTAGAGACAAGGTGTTGGACTTGCGCAAATTATATCATGGACCGTGGTCCACAATGCATTGTGGACCGCGGTCCCAAAACGACGTCGTTTTGATTAATGAAATAGACGGATGAATTCGCGCCACTCACTTTCTTTTCATATATACTGCAGTTTCTTTTCATATATACTGCAATTTCTTTTCATATGTACTGCAGTTTCTTTTCATATATACTGCAGTTTCTTTTCATATAAAACTACAGTTGTATATTATCGAATGAAACTATAGTTATATCCAAAAGTAACTGCAGTTGTGTTGAAAGGAAACTGCAGTTATGTTGAAAAGAAAGTGCAGTATATATGAAAAGAAACTGCAGTATATATGAAAAGAAACTGCAGTATATACGAAAAGAAAGTGAGTGGCGCGAATTCATCCGTATGTTTCATTAATCAAAACGACGTCGTTTTGGGGATCCGCGGTCCACAATGCATTGTGGACCGCGGTCCACGATATAAGAACTGTTGGACTTGACCCTTCACCAACATTCGCCCAATAATAAGGAAATAAAATTGCATCTTTACTAATAAGTTTTGGCATAGTAATAAATGTTTGATACCTATAACTTTTGGCGTAATAATAAGCGTTTGATTTATGAAAAAAAAAAAATTAAGCGTTTGATCATGACCCTATCTCACTACATAATTAGACAAATCGACTAAAACACGTAATTTTTAATAAATTTTCCATTTTATGTATTTTGCTTGTTTTTGGAATATTAACAACTAGGAATATATTTATACAATTTCATACAAAGTGAAGTGAAATTTCCATGCCATTCCATTAGAAGTTAGCTCCTTTCACTCATTACTTTCCCTTGCACTTTGTATTCTTATTTGTATTATTATATGTTTAACTTTTAATATGAGCAAAACTTTTCTACCGAAGCACAAGAGTTAATTAATATTTCCAAACTGGAGTTACACTGTAATATCTGTTCATACATACTTTCTCAATCTACTGAAGTCCAAGAATCAATGCCGCCACACTGGAGTTACAATGTAGTATATGTTCATACATATTTTCTCAGTCTATAGTCATAACTATGCCACTCGATCACAAAACCTTTGACACACACATTTAATTAATAGATGTTGAACTCGACCCTAAAAACCTCTGCTAACCTGAAACATAAAGTAATAGAATTCCGAATCACGTTCCCAAATCCCATATTTAATTAGTTTGTTTTGATTTCATTGGTTTCTCCGATCATTCCTTGAAGCATTATGTTCCATTTCGTCGCTACTCGCTACCGACCACTTATCTGAAGGAATATATACCTCGTAGATATATAAATATATAATCAAAGCACTGCAAGCTTGCTAGCCAGCCAGCCAGGAAATTTCTTTTGGGCTAGCTCATCAGAACCACGATCTGATCTGCAACTTTCCCAGAGCAGATAAAAGTAGTTTTTTTCTGAATCAGAAAGCGGCGATTCTGCGTTCTTACTTTTTACGTAACTTCACTGCAATTACCCTCAATAAAGCTTTGCTGTGCATGCATGGAGAACCTACGCTGTACTGTTCTCTTGGCATCTATCCTCTTCTTTTTTTTTTTCTTTTTTTTTTTTGATAACGTGGAAAATAAACAACATTAAATTAAACAAAATATAGGTGGCCTTTCCCTTTCATCCATCACCTTATTCCTGCCTAACCTCATCGTATAATAAATAAATAAAACCCAGTTCATACGACCACCTCAATTAATCTCAAGTGATAAGTTATAGATAATGATGCAAGATCAAGATTCAAAATTCTCCTTGTAAACGCTAAACACTTATCTTTGTGTTTAAGTACTAAAATAGGGTAATGTTATTTGACATAGTACTAAATAATAAACATTCAATATACAAATAATGTACTGTTAATTTATTAAAAATGATATGTGTTCATAGCCCACAGTATAATTTATTTGCCTTAATAATATAGATTATCTTTGGCTGGTTGTTGGGGATTTCTTTATTGTCGTAAAATATTTAATTTTTTTACAGCCAAAGCGGTTGAAATTTTTGCAAAATTTTCTAGGTGGGTGAACAATTTTAATGACCAAATCCAAAATTTAAAATTTTAAAGTTCTTTTATATATATGGTGAAGAAGGAAAGAGAAGATGACCCAAAAAAAAAAAAGGAGGTGGCAAGTGTGTGTCAAAAATATATTTATCATAGTTACATTTATCATTACAGAAAAAATTATGACCATCCGCGAGGATTGAAATTCTGTGAGCACGCTAAGTTAATAATTTAACAAATCAAGTTTTGCATTGATCTTTGTTGATAGTCAGTAATAGTAATATAATAAATTAAATGATTTTCCGAATTCTCATAGCAGTTGAAAAGTTGGTCAGCAATAATACAAAATTCTAAATTTTTAATTATGTTTTAGTGATTGAAAATCCAACATTTTTTTTAGCAGTGTAAACTTAGAAACAATAAGGAAAAGTAGCAGGACAATGAAGAGTATTTGCTTCAACTGGATGGTCAGAATTCAAAAACTCGTTAGGAAATGAAGGATAGGTCCTTAATCAGGTGAGAACCATATCCTAGGTGAGAACATAAGGACAAATCCAAACCATTTATCTAGAATTTCAACTTAATTTGAACCCTACGTGGGTAATTGACTAGGAAATTAAACCAAGCTTGTCAAAGTCAAACCAATAGAAACTACTCCATACTTGACTCAGTGCATTCTTGGAAATAAATTAGGAATTCAATATATAGACGTGGTCTAACGAGTAATATAATACTCACAAATCCATTATGATCATATAAGTCCAAAGACGTGTTCAGTAAATTTATTTTTAAATTTTGTAAACAATAATAAAAAAGCAAAGTATAAGAATATATAGTAAGTGTTTGCATTCAAATTGCAATGATTTTCACAAAAACATATGAAACAAACCTCTCTATTTATAAAACATGTTAAATGACTCTTAAATAAGTGATCGAATAAATAAATATAATTTTCGTTAAAAAGGAGCGAGTTTATCTAGTGATGATTATAATTTATTTTATATATGTTTATAAAGTGAATTTAATTTATCCATACATGAGGGATAGTATACTATACTCATCTTCAGAACATCAATATGATTTCGTCATGCAAGGATGATAGCATTGCATCAGCATTCATGGTCAACTTTTATGCATAAGTTTCCTTCTATATTCTAAGTTTTTCCACATGTAGAAATATTTTCAATCGAGTAGTCTAAGTTCTCCTAATATTTTTTATATGAAAAAAATTCATTTCATTTTGAACTCCACATTTATTGTGGAATTCATATAATTCTTGATTTTTAATTTGATTATAGTTAGTTTATTTGACGAGTTTAATTAAGAGAGTGTTTGCATTAATCGAACTCGAGATTTTTAAGTATACGAGTCATGCTTCACCTATTTGACCATCCTTTTAAGGCATTTATTGCAAATTTTTCATCCAATTTACTTTAATTTCTAAGAGAATTTAATAATTTAACAATTTTAATCTTCTATTCCTCATTTAAAAATGTTCATAATAACAATGTAAAATAGGAAAAAGCTAACTTTTTTCACAAACAATGTGGTGTTATTCTAGTACATTTTCATATTGAACCGACCCATTTCACAGATAAAGATATGTAAGACAGTCATACTCAAGTGTGATCCTTTATTTATTATTATGGTTGAAATACTTCGTACAACTATTGGGGATGATAATTATCCGGCACCATTGACGACGGAACCGGTCTACACACAGACATTAGAAAGTTGTAGGGTGCATAGGCAACTCAATTAGTTACTGTGAAGTTTGGGAGAAGAGACCAGAGATTGAGTCTCACCAGCGACAGTGTGGGAGCAACCTCTCAAAGAGGATGCTTTTTATGCGCAGGGATCGAGTTGGGGGACTTCTTGTGCGCAGTGACGAAAAGTCCTGGTTTACAAGGATTTAAGGTTTAAAGTTTCTTGAAAAATAGTTATGTAACTGTAGTTTTAACGGCCAACAACCATCTGACGTATTGCAACTCTAATGGCGAAGCACCATAATATTTCCTTCCTTCGTTCCTTCATTGTTATACCATTGGTAACGAGTTAGTCAGTTAGTGCGTTCCAAAGTTACATGCACTAAAAGTGGTGTGCGAACTTATATCCACGAAATTAAATATTCCCATCACATAACTATAAGTTCTGACTGGTAGATTGATTGTATAATTTACTATTTATCTCTTATCTCATATAGTGGTTGTGATTTGTTTTGTTATCCAAAAGTTAATGAAATTACTTGGCATGTACGCGCCCATGATGTTCAACTTAATGCTGCTTAGCTGAAAAGTCAGCTGTTCAATTACATTATTGCATTCAATTCAAAATTAGACAAATTGGTCGGAAGAGACAACTCTCGAACCGTTGATGTTTCTTAATTTTCACAGATAAAAGGAAACTTCCGTATACTTTTATCATTTTCAGAGTCTTTAATTTCTATCTCTATATATACAGCACTGCCAATTAAGAGGCTCCGGCATCATAGCATATCTGAGTAGTTTTGTGTATACAATATAATATTCCAAGAAATGGATCATGGGAAGAACGACATGGAAATACTGGAAGCAACCGATGATGCATACGGAGGAGTTATTGTCGACGTGAGGAAGAAGATGGATCCTCCAACCTTTGTTGCCTTGCTCAGAGCTTCAATATCGCGATGGAGACAACAAGTATATATCTTCCATCTCTTTTTTCTTGTTTCTCTCCTTGTGGTGGGAACTGATAAGTTATAGACATAATTGCAGTAAGCTCTAGACGCTAGTCGGACAGTCGAGGAGCGCCTAGACGGCCTAGGCGGGCGACTATGCAGCTAACTAAAAAAAACCAGTACAGTGTGTGGATGTATGTCATATATATAAAATTGGTTAACTTGATCAAAATGGACAAGTTAACTCAGCCTGAATTAGGCGATAGGCGGTCGAGTCGGCCGAATTAAACGCTTGGCAGCCGGTCGCCTAGTGCCTATGGAGGGAAATCGACACGTTTAGGGGTGTCTAGCACCTAGGCGGGGTTCTAGACTAATTTTTGCGTGGCTATAGATAATCTATATTTGTTTATATTTTTAAAGCTGGTTTCATTCAAAATACACATTGAGATAGATTTTAGATTTTGATGGAAGGGGATATATAAAAGTTGATTTATATGAATGTTTGCTTACTTGACTTTAATTTGTAGGGGAAAAGGGGAGTTTGGTTGAAGCTTCCAATAGAACTTTCAAGCGTTGTGGATAGTGCAGTGAAGGAAGGATTTTGGTATCATCATGCAGAGGCAACATACTTGATGATGGTGTATTGGATTCCAGAAACCACTCCACACACTTTCCCTCCAAACGCTTCCCATCGAGTTGGCGTTGGCGCTTTTGTCATCAACCAAAAAGGACAGGTAATTAACTAACCCAACAAATTAAACAATGTTGGGTATTCACCCTATGGGTGGTGGATCATTTATTAATGTATTTATATTATATATGCAGATTTTAGTGGTGCAAGAAAATGGGGGCATGTTTGCTGGCACTGGAATCTGGAAGATGCCCACTGGGGTTGTGGAGCAGGTGATTTTTTTTTTTTTTTTAAATTTATACATATTGCATTGATATCGATCAACATCTCTCGAGACCTAATCAGTCAATAATTACACTATGCAAATACAAGCATGTATATATATACAATCACAACTCACAAGTGAGCTAGCACCAAAGATGTTAACATCTAACCACCTTAGCATGTGACAATATAAAAAGAAGAGACATACATATATCTATGCATGTATGCATGCAAAAATACAGACACATACCTAGAGTAATAATCAATGAGACTGCATCTTCCCCTAAATCCTGCACGACCATTCATAAATGTACACAAAATACTACACAAATATACACAGATTAGAGTTGCGCAATTCACCCAATCACCCAGCATGAATGCACACAAGATACCCTGTATACATTTGTGCAATAGGTTGTGCATATTTGCAGAGGGTCTCACCGGAACAGGAGAATCGGATGCACTTAAATATTAGCCTATATATATTACACTTGATCTAATATGGTGGACATCTGACCTCTAGGGAGAAGATATATGTGCGGCCGCTGTTAGAGAAGTACGAGAAGAGACAGGAGTAAGTAATTATAATTTTATTTAATAATTTACAGCAACAAAATTGGGATTTATTTAGTATTTATGTTAGTTTTGTTTATCATATCACAAATTCACAACTTCAGTTAGGGATGCATTTTGATTGACATAGCTTCCTACTTTAATTTCTTCCCTCCAGATCGACACAGAATTCGTAGAACTCCTTACTTTCAGGTACACCTTAATTTAAATTCGAGAATCTAGTAAACATTATATTAATTGGTAAACATAAAACAATAATACGTTATATGATTAATTGATTTTGTGATTTGGTACGTTACTGCAGGCAGAGCCACAACTCGTTCTTTGGCAAATCGGATTTGTTCTTTGTCTGCATGCTAAGGCCACTGTCCTTCACCATTAAGAAGCAAGATTGTGAGATCAAGGAAGCTCAGTGGATGGGCATGGAGGAATACGCATCGCAGCCGTTCGTGCAGGAGCGTGAGATCTTCAACAGCGTTGCCAAGATTTGCTTGGCTAGGAAGGAGAATGCATATTCTGGTTTCTCTGCACTTCTCAACACCTCAGGCTTTTCCAATAAGAAGTGTTATCTATACTGCAACTCTACCTATACCCCATCATAGTCAAACTCATCAACCCTTAATCAATGTTTTAATTTCATATCATACAATCTTGCATTATATGGCTGTATAAAAAATGGTCATGACAAAAAGTTTAAATTGATGATCCATTTTTCTTTATTACAACTTATCTTTATAATATGATGAGGGTGTCCGAGTGTTTGATGTTCCTTCTCAACCTCTTCAAAATAATCTCATAAAAGATTGTTTTGATTTTTCTCACCTAAAAGACTTCCTTGTGTCACATAATTTATTCTCATTCTATAGGTACCATTTGTTTTTTTGAAAATTAGGTACCATTTAATTTGTTTTGATCCAAATAAGTGATGAAAAACAACAACAGCAACACAACATTATGTTTAAACTCCCCATTAATAATTGGAATAAGATAGCTAGCCTACAAGGCTGCATCTGTCACCTGTATTATGAAACATTTTGGCAGTTAATTGGGAAATGGGAGCCACCATGCATCCGGTTTGACCTGCCAATATTTTTTAAATAGTGAGAAAAATTCATAACTAATAACTATTAAAATATGTGTATTGAGTAAATCTCGTTATGTTATCATAATGAAATAAATCAGTTTAGATTATTCATAACTAATATGTTTAAACCAATAAAATTAATAAACTAGTACTGCTAATTAAAAATCAAACTTATATGTGATTATCTACTCAATCGTTTTGACTAATTTTACAAGTGTTAGTCCAAACCTGTCATTATTCTAAACCAACCTAACAAACACCATACAATTGAAGGCACACTTGTTGGTCCCCACTTGACACTTGCCTCTAATTAATCTTATTTTACAAGTCAATCTAATCCAAAAATGATGAGTATGGAATTCTAGCTTTTTGTCGTAAACTTCATTCTACAAACACTTACAAGATTTGTTAACAATTAAGATATACCTACTAATTTATCTTATCTCAAAAAAACTTTAAAATAAAAATAGGCTAAGATATACAAGTACGATCTTTAAAATTAGAATTCAATCTTGATTGATTAACACCACTATTGCAAAAGCTCTTTTAGAATTTATATATGCCCCCTTCAAAGAAATCTATCCATTCTTATAAGAAAATGTTATTTTTATTATTATTTTTTACATTACATGATTTTATCTTATCACGAAGATTTTAAAATAGAAACAAACCAGTACAATGTTTAAGAGTATAATTCAATCTTGATTGATTAACATTACTACTAGTCCTTTCAAAATTCACAGTCTACTATATTCAAAGAAATCTATCAATTCTTATAAGAAAATGTTTTTTTTTTTTTTTTTACATCACCTTTCATATAATTTGATGCGACACGCGCAGCCATGTTATTATCATTGAAATTTATAAATTAATTCTTCATTTAAAGCGCTTCTGTATACTGCTCTTTCCCGTTACGTTCCACGATTTCTTTCTCAATCTCTCCGTATTCATCAAAGCAAAAGGATTGATCCGTTACAGTGGTTGCTCTCGGCGCCGCCTTAAGCTTCTCCGGTCACGCGATCCTACTGTAAGTACTGTACTCACTCTCTGCAGTTTTCGTTTTTGTTCGTTAACAAAACGCGCGATTTAGTGTTCCCCTGGCAGTTATGCTAGGGAAGCAATAGCAGTTTCGCGATTGGACTCTGCGTTTAGCTGTGACTTCGCGGGTATTATACACA
>CM008333.1:24721875-24736429 GCA_002525835.2 Ipomoea batatas | reverse complement strand
TTCTTTTGGGTTGGTGGGTATGCTGTTCAAAGATCTTGTTTATCATACTAAATAAACAAGATTAGAACTTCACATGGTTGACACTTGACAATAGGAACAGCCCCTTCTAAGTTCTAATTGTCAAAACTCTGTTTAGTGTTTACCACTTGCACTGCTGGGAGTCCTAACTAATTGAAACATCACTTTGAGGTTGAATTTAGTTAAACTGGAAAATTAGAATACTGATTCCAAAGATAAAGTGAACAAGGTTTAGGGCTTCTTTCATAATATTTAGCTTTCTGCACACTGTATTTGTTGTGGTTGTGTAATTGGTGAAAGTGATGAATCCCTAATTTCAACGCAGTACTGTTATCAGTTTAAAAAGTTTGCTTTCGTTGTGTATGATTTTTATGTCATCCTTTTACTTATCAAGAGAGACATTTTGAATTATTAGTATGATGAGTATAATTAGGACTGTTTATGATAAAATCATGGGGTGGCATTTGAATGTTCTATAAAGAGGGAATGGATGTGGCTTTGGATTTTACTTAGAACAAGTGAAGTGTAATAATACACTTTTTCTGAAATAAAATATGAACTTTGGGGTAACCACTGTACTGTCTTCTAGAGCCACTTATTACGAGTATGCTTTAAGTTCTTTAGAATTTATTTTGATTTTTTTTTTTGGATGGAAATGTGTTTATTTCTTGCAATTCCATGATTTTTTGAATCATTTGGTAAAACCTTAGCACAACTCCAATTAGAGATCTGTTGGGCGGAGGGGTAAATGCCAAGTTTAGCACCCGGTGGTTGGGGCGGAGGCTGGTAAAGGATAAAAAAAGGTCAAGTGCAACATCCAGCCTCTCGAACAATGTGATTGCGGTCTATAAGTAAGGAAATAAAATAAAGTTGCGCCTTCACTACCAACTATAGCTTATGGCCTAAGTGGTAAGCTTGATCTAACCAGTGGTATCAGAGCTTGGTCACTGGTTCGCTTTATCTAACAAGATCTGGTGGCAGGTTCAGGGCTGTTGACTTAACCAGTTAAAAGCTCAAAACAATAAGATTGAATTCATGGAAATATAGTTGCTTTTAGTTATTTTTGCCACTTCAGGAAGTAATTTTTAATCATTTGATGGCGTTCACACATGCATGCAGTTGAAGTACAAAGTCCTAAGTCCCATGCATTTATTAGTTGTTTTTATATATATCAAGTATTTATTTTCTTGTGGCTCTAGATGTCGTTTCCATTCTCAAAACATTGCATTTATATTTCTGTTGCGGATTCTCATAGAGAGCTGCCTATATATTCATCCATTTTGTAATCCTGGAGGCATTGAAAAAAATATATTACTCCCTTTGAGTTCTTAAATAATTTGTTGGGTTGTTTCTTGAGCTTCCATCCTGCGTCATCATTCTTGGCTTCTTTTTGTACGGAATATAGGTCTTTTCTCTGCCCATCATTGTTTACATTGGTTGTGTACTTGCAAGTATTTTTTTGACCTGCTTTTAAACCAAAGACAAAATTTGAAGGCATGTTCGTAACCTATGTTGCTATTTTTTTTTACCTCTTTATTAGTACTTTTACTTAAGGTTTCCATGGGTGCTTTATAACTTTGTTGGGAACTTTTAGCTTGCCAAATGATTGACATAATACGTTAAATACATGCCTGATAGATTTAGCCATTTAGGAAAGGCCGCTTGCAACCCACTTAAGCAAATTCTTAATTTGTATACAATAAAGATAAGTTTGGTCTTAAAGTGAAGTTGAAAGATCAGATTGACATCACTAAGGGAGTTTTGGGTCTCAAACAAACCCAATATTTTCTTCTTTTCCTGTTCCAACTATTATTCTTTCTTCCTTTTTCTTTATGTTTTCATGCCTGTGACGTAAGAACATAACAGGAGAACATGGAAATACTGGAGGCAACTGATGATGCATACGGAGGAGTTATTGTTGACATGAAGAAGAAGATGGATTCTGCCACCTTTGTTGCTTTGCTAAGAGCTTCAATATCACAATGGAGACAAGAAGTACAATCACTTTGTTTTTTTGTACTTATGTATACTCCATCTTCTTTTATACATTTATAACTTAGAATATGATTATATTACGGGATTCTAGATGGGATAAATCTTGTTTGACGAGCTAAACATCAATTGATTAGATCGAACAGATAGGGATGGCTAGGACACTTATGTCCCCTGATCAATGATTGACTTATCAAGTGAGATTTGTCTTGTTGATTAGTTAAGAAAGTTAACTTTTCAGTCATTTTATTAATATAAAAGGCAAAAACGAATAAGTAAATAAATAAAGTTAGCTTCTAGCACTGTCAAGTTTCAATTCGTTGATATCTCCACCAAATATACTCTGGGTTTTATGAATGTTTGTTTACTTTGTAGGGGAAAAGGGGAGTTTGGTTGAAACTTCCAATAGAACTTTCAAGCATTGTGGATGCTGCAGTGAAGGTAATATATATACAATTTAAATTAAATTATCATTTAATTCATTAACTGATGATCTCTGGCTATAATAATTAATATATATATATATATCTCAACATGGTCTATACAAAGTTAAATACTGAAATATAGTTTATTTTAATTATATTATTTTTCTGGAAATTTAGTATTTATATATGTTGATGAATGCTGTAGGAAGGATTCTGGTATCACCATGCAGAGGCAACATACTTGATGATGGTATATTGGATTCCAGAAAGCACTCCCCACACTTTCCCTCCAAATGCTTCCCATCGAGTTGGCGTTGGTGCTTTTGTCATCAATCAGAGAGGAGAGGTAATTAACTAACCCAAAAATTGAGGAAAAGCTTCCTAACCATAAATTTTTTTGAAAAAGAAAAGGAGGTAATTAATTCAGAATGTGGGGTATTCATACATGGTTGCTTGATCTTCTTATGGTACTGGAAAGTATATTTGAGACCATTAACATGCATGGAATTGAAGGGTTTCATGCATGCATTAATTATATTTATGTTGTGCAGATTCTGGTGGTGCAGGAAAATTCGGGCAAGTTTGCAGGCACTGGAATCTGGAAGATGCCCACTGGGGTTGTCGAAGAGGTGATGAATTTGATTACTAGCTATTTGGACAGTTAAATACACACACATATATGCATACATACATACAAGTGAGCATGCACAAAAAATGTTAAAATCAGCAATTACTACATATGCAAGTGTATATATAGTACTTTAATATTGTCACCTGAACTTTAGGGAGAAGATATATGGGCAGCTGCTGTTAGAGAAGTACAAGAAGAGACAGGAGTAAGCAATTACTTTAGCTCCCATTTTAATAAAACTTGCCGTTTATAATTTGTGGCCATGCACGGCTGGAAACTTGCTATTACCAATCATTTTTCCTGACCAATTAAATAAAAATGGATGGGAATTAGCGAAATTTTCAACTTTTTCAACCACCACTCTGAGGATTTGGTATAGTTCATGTTTTGATATATTTTTTTAACTTTTTCCCCTGCAGATTGACACAGAGTTCGTAGAACTCCTTGCTTTCAGGTAAACCTTGTTTCCTTTTCGAGTTTATGATATTAAGATATATGCTATGGTATTGATACACACTTTTTTGGTCAGATAGCATGCCAATTGTCCTAAATGTTAAGATTATACATTGGTTAATATATTAGATATAGACTAATTGGTTCCGTGATTTGGTTGCAGACAAAGCCACAACTCGTTCTTTGGCAAATCGGATTTGTTCTTCGTTTGCATGCTAAGGCCACTGTCCTTCACCATTAAGAAGCAAGATTCTGAGATCAAGGCAGCGCAGTGGATGAGCATAGAGGAATACGCAGCTCAACCATTTGTGCAGGAGCATGAGATCTTCAACAGCATTGCTAAGATTTGCTTGGCTAGGAAGGAGAATGCATATTCTGGTTTCTCTGCACTTCTCAACACCTCAGGCTTTTCCAAGAAGAAGTCTTATCTATACTGCAGCTCTACCTATACCCCATCATAGTCAACTCTTAATCTATCTTCATATCATACAATCTTGTTTATAACAAGTCACAAGTAAGTTCATGTAAATATGTTGACAATATCATTTAAACATGTCATTAACGCTAAGACAAGTAAATTATCATATCAACTTGTTAATGATTGTGTCAATCTAAATACTAATCTATTATTTTTGTATCCGGTGTTAACATATTAGGTTAAAATTTGTGTAAATCAACCCCTCTATGAAACTGGTCTAGGTGTAACCTGCCCCAGCAATGACTCTGGGTATTCTTAATCTTAAACAAATACATTAATAATTGGATTAAGATAGCCTACATTTGTCACCTGTATTGTGAAATCTGTTGGCTGTGGGAAGTGGGAACCACCATCATTTTAACCAACCAAACATAGCAGCATGAAGCATACTTCTGAAGCCATAATGACAAACTTGTCAGCCCCCACGTCACACCGGCCTCTAATTAATATAAACCATGTTGATTAATGCTACTAACAGTGAACGCTTATTCGAAAAGAGTAATCAAGTGGGTAAAGGTTTTCAAAGAAAAAAAAAGTGGGTAAAGAATAATTATTGTATTTCAAAGTAATAAATTTGATTCTTATCAACATATTCTTGGTTAAACTTATCAGACATTATAATTTTAATACAATTTATACTTTTTTTGTGTGCATAATTTATTAACTATTATACAATAAGTCAAAAAAAAAACAGTGAAGGCTCCTTTCATGCTCCCTTCAAGGATATCTATCAATTCTTATAGGAAAATGATATTTCTATTGACTTTTTTACATAAATTTTTATATAATTTGACATGATACATATTATTAACTTTTTAAAAGACAAATTTAATCAATTCTTCTACGAGGTATCAATTTGATAGTAAATGAAAATGCAATTACTCCGAAAGAGTTACTCTAAAGGATGATTAATCTTATTTATGTCGGGTAAGACTTTGAACTTGAACTCAAGACCTAATTAAATTGGAAAGGGACTTAAACATCCCATCCACATTTCTACGAGTATGAATTAGTGTTATAAATTATAAGATACAAATATCAATATAATAGCTATGTAAAAAAGTTACAAGTGTTGAATAACATATCAATTTAAGATATTTAATTACTTTTGCCACCTAATCTGCATTTAATTTAAAATTTTAAAAATCTCCATTAAAAACTCATCCTTCCCTGTTCCTCTATACCGTTCTCTCTCCTTTCTTGTGGCCATTTCCCGATTTCTCTCTCAATCTCTCCATCAAAATCAAAGCATAAGGGTTTCTGATAGAGACAGCGGCTGCTCTCACCGCCGCCTCGAGCTTCTCCGGTCACTCGATCCTTCTGTAAGTTCTGCACCCTCTCTGCAATTATCATTTTTGTTCTGTAACAGAATCTCTGCGATTTAGTGTTCCTCTGCTAGTTATGACCCTAAAACCCCAGCAGTATGAGTTTCACGGCCGGAATTTGCATTTAGCACTGCTTATGCATGTATACATTTACATACTGCGCAGCACTGCAGTGAATGGAATGGTTTCCGAATCTATTTTTAGTGTTATGTGCATTAGTAGAGCATGCATTGAAAATTGAAATGGTTTGCTTCTGTGATGATTTTGTTAAACTTTTATCGTTTTCTCTTAGTTTGGATGACTATAGTGTTGTACGAGTTGGAATTAAACTTTAGAAATTTAGCATGAAGTGCCTTCGAATTTGACTGACAGAAACTATATCATCATTCATTCATTCCTAAACTCACAGGGACACCGGCAATCAACAACAAGAGTCGAATCCACAGCAGCTTTTGGTTGGCGATGGCTCAAACAGAGGGCAAATGGATTAAGGTTTGCTCATACTTAATCTTTAACTGTACTCCTTAAGTGCTGATTGGGAGTGTGCTTTAAATTCTTTAGAATTTATTTTGATTATGTTTTTGGTGGAAATATGTGTTGTTTTCTTGGAATTCCATGATTGTTTGAATCTTTTGGTCAAACTATAGCACGGCTCCAATTACAGATCTGATGGCGGGTTCAGGCCATTGACTTAACCAATTGAAGCTCAAAACAATAAGATTGAATTTATAGAAATAAAATTCCTTTTAGTTATTTTTTCCACTTCAGAAAAATATTATTAATTATTTGTGGCTTCTTTTTGTAGGGAATATAGCCATATAGGCTTTTCTCTGTCCATTATTATTTACATTGGTTGTGTACTTTTGAAGTATTTTTTTGACCTTTTAGACCAAAGAACTTGAAGACCATGTTCATTACCTCTGTTGCTTTGTTGTTGTTGTTGCTGCTTTATTATTACTTTTCCTTAAGATTTCTATGGGTGCTTAATAACATTGTTCCGAACTTTTAGCTTGCCAAATGATTGGCATCAGAAGTTAAAATGAGGCCTGATAGATTTAGGAAAGGAGAAATACGAGCCTGGCAGTATATTTAAGCAAATTCTCAATTTTTATATATTAAGGATAAGGATAATTTGGCCTTAAAGTAATGTTGAAAGATCAAATAGACAATGCCCATTATCTTTCACTTGTCGAGTTCAAAAACACTATTAAGTTTTTGCTAACCAACCATCATCCAAAGATATTTTTGCTGCTACATTTTACTAATACTTGCTCATGATCTGTGATGTACTTAATGCAGCTAGAACAGTCGGGCACTGGACCTGGGGCAAGAAGCTCGCACTCAATCACCATTGTAGGACTAAAAGTCTATGCCTTTGGTGGTGAGTTCACCCCACGTGTTCCCGTTGACAATAAGCTATATGTGTTTGATCTGAATGATCAAACGTGGTCTGTGGCTGATGCCACCGGTGATGTCCCTCCCCCTCGTGTAGGTGTCACAATGGCATCTATTGGTGAAACCATATATGTCTTTGGTGGGAGAGATGCTGAACACCAAGAGCTGAATGAGCTCTACTCTTTTGACACATCTACGAACAAGTGGGCTCTATTGTCTAGCGGAGACAATGGGCCTCCCAACCGGAGCTACCACTCAATGACAAGTGATGATCAGCACATATATGTCTTTGGTGGGTGTGGAGTGACTGGTCGTCTCAATGATCTCTGGGCTTACAATGTTGTTAGCAAAAAATGGAAGAAATTCCCCCTGCCTGGGGACAGTTGTAGAGGCAGAGGGGGACCTGGCCTCACTGTTGTCCTAGGGAAAATCTGGGTTGTCTATGGATTTGGCGGTTATGAGCTTGATGATGTACACTGCTTCGACCCAGTTGAAGAAAAGTGGAGTCAAGTCCAAACCAACGGCGAAAAACCAACTGCTCGCAGCGTCTTCTCAACGACTGGGATTGGAAAGTACATATTCATCTATGGTGGGGAAGTAGACCCTAGTGATTTAGGCCACCTTGGTGCTGGAAAATTTGCTGCTGAGGTTTACGCTCTCGACACTGAAACGCTAGTTTGGAAGCGATGGGAAGCAACTGGAGATCATCCAGGGCCACGAGGATGGTGTGCTTTTGCAAGTGGACAGCGAGATGGACAAGAAGGCCTGCTGGTATATGGTGGTAATTCCCCTAGCAATGATCGGCTTGGCGACATTTTCTTTTTCACTCCATCATGCTTTGAGCTTTAGTGGCCATTGGAGAAATGGAAAATGATTTGTATATCTGCTGCAGTGTGTGTACCCAAGTTGTCTTTTAATATGCCGTACTAATAAGTAATCTGAAATCATATTACAATCATATCACATATCATTAATTGTTTTTGGCCTAGCACTTTTTA
This sequence comes from Ipomoea batatas, assembly GCA_002525835.2. Classification (NCBI taxonomy): domain Eukaryota; kingdom Viridiplantae; phylum Streptophyta; class Magnoliopsida; order Solanales; family Convolvulaceae; genus Ipomoea; species Ipomoea batatas. The sequence goes on along the minus strand of CM008333.1, from coordinate 24,728,714 downwards.
CAGGTTTCCAGTCATCTGATGATATAGTGCCGTTTATTAGCTGATTTATTTATAAGGGAGTAAAATAATTTATAATTATCAAATAAAGATTCATACATTCAGAAAATGTAATTACAAATTCAACAAGAAATTAAGGTGCAATTATTGTCTTGAGCATAAATAAAAAGCAAACCACTATTAATTCCACTCAAATCCCCCTCTCTCTCGCTCTCTGTGTTTGTGTATAATCCATAATCATTTCTATATGCACTCCGTGGTACCACTATAGTGATAATCTAACGTGCGACACTATGCTCTTTTAATTAACAAATTAAATACAAGCACACAACAACGTCAAAATCATGGCCACCAACCACGCGCCACTTCTCCTCACGCCACCGTTGCGCTGGTCCGACGGAACCCCGTCGACGTCGGAGTTAGGTCCCGGCGCACCGCCGTATGACTCATCACTACCGGACTTGCTGGCCGCCTTAAACAGCTCTCGTGGCAACAAAACCTTATCCACTTTGAAAACCGACAGCGGCTCCTCATCGTACATGGTTCCGGTGATCTTCGCCGTCACCACTTTGGTCTCCAACGTCACGTCGTCGCCGCTGTTTTGCACCGTGAAATCGTACTTGCTGGACCCGCCGGTGGCTAGAGTGTTGAGAACCCCGTTGCTGGACCTTAACATCCCTAGATTGTGGTACACCGGCACGCCGTGGTACAATAGAAGTGACATTTTCCCGTCTTTGCTCAGATTCTTGTACTTCGGCATGAAACCTTGGATTACCTGTAAGAAATTTACATATATATATTATAATGGAGTGTTTGATAAATAGTTGCTAAGGGTTAGCTGATTGTATGATTTGATTATTAGGTTTGACTAATTGATACCATTAACTGATTTTAAAAAGATATTTAGTAAATTAATTAACATTTAGCTGGTTGTAAAAAGATATTTATTAAATCATTGTGGTTGTTAGCTCTTTTCCTTGATGCAACAGAGCTGTCAAAACGAGCTGACGAGACGATGCAATCCAAAAAAGTCCACTCCTTGGCTAGTCTGAGTTTTGCTGGTCCGAACCACCCCACCTTCGGCCCACTAGCTAAGCGGGCCCTGCCAGACCATTTTTCTTTCATACTATATAATATACATTGCTATATATATATATGTGACGGGCACCTCACGGCTCGGCCCGCCAAATTTGCAAAACAGTTCGGTGCGGCAAGTTAAGTCCGTTTTGACGACTTTAGGGACAGGGCTATAATACTATTCAACTATATATGACTAGAGATATACCGATAATTATAAAGTTTCCGTTAGTACGAGAATGAGCTATTCGTGTTCTAATATTACCTTGTCGGTCGGACAAAACACGGTTAAACCGGTCTCCACGTTTAACGCGAAAGTTCCGTCAGCTCCCGTGCTCTCCAACAAGTCAGCGAACGCTTTGCAGCCTTGTTTCGCCATTAACGTGGTAATGTTCACGTCGGTGGGGCCGGACGCCGGAGCCTCGGCGTAGGGGGAGGAGAGGAAGCGGCTAATTTGAATAACAGAAATTTTATACGGCTTTTCCAGAACAGATTTCACAAAAGTTGAGGCGAATCGGCCTGTATTATCTTCGGAGGCGAATCCGACCTTGCCGCCCTTGAGGGCGGTGATATTGACGTAGCCGGAGGTCCCGGGAGCGTCGCCGGTGGCTTGGAACATGGTGGCGGTGAGAGTGGTGCCGTTGTTGAGGTGGTGGAGTTTCTTGGAGCCGAAGTAATCGGCGAGGACGTGGAAGGAGAGGATGTTTTTGATGGTGTAGAGCGAGTAGTGATTTTTTAGGATGTCGTTCATGGCGGCGTTGTTTAGGACTAGCACCGTGATGGTTTGGCGGCGGTTGATCTCCGCCGCCAGATGCGTTAGGGTTAGGTAGCGGTTGAAGGTGGAGAAGTCGTCGTGTTTGGCGAGAATTTGGGTGATGTTGTAGCCATGCGTCGTGGAGAAGAGGAAGATGATGTACAGATATAGTGATAAAATTGCCGGCGCCGCCGCTGAAAGCTGCATTTCTCCGGTGGATAAAGAGAACAAAGGTTTATGATCTCTTGGAGTTTATTGTCACAAAATTGTAGGACTGTAGGGTTTATAAATTGGCTTTTCTGTTCACCTGTCTTTTTAAATGAATCATATATTAATCTTTTCATTTTGTAAGGGTAATTAAGAATTATTTGGTTGAGAAAGTAGTTATAAACAGATATTACATATATTGTAACGGATTTAATAGTACTAAAAAAATTATTTGTAAAAATGTGTATTATTTGATATATATATATATAGTTCAAATGTGATCAGGGCTTACTGTGCGGCCAGTGCAGATTGCATCGTTAGATATGCATAAATGCACCACACAGTTAATCTTGCACATACTTGTTTAAATGTGATCAGGACTTTCTGTGCGGCCAGTGCAGATTGCACCATTAGATATGTATAAATGCACCACACAGTTAATCTTGCACGGAAACTTGACCCTATATATATATATATATATATATATATAACTTGTTTATAATTAATTTCATAATAGTTAATCAATTTAAAGAGTTTCATTATTCATTACAACTTACACCATATTGATATATGGAAAAAAAAAACAGTTTATAAATATTCCATTTGATGAAAGTCAGACCTTGGCAGATGAGATGGAAGAATGTAGTTACAGATGATTCCCACCAGACTGTCGTTATAATATTTCTCTACTCAAATAGAATGACAAAACAACTAACTCTAGTAGACTTCTACTCCATATTTGATTAATTATTTTTTAGCAATGTGTACATGTATTGCATATTAAAGATAATGGTAGACAAGTAAATTTTTTGACTAAATATTTTTTTTTTTATGGGTGTATTCAATATTTCAATCCGAGACAAATATAGTACAGTCAATGCCCAAATGGACTTAGTGCCTCAAATTAGGTGGCTGGTGAAGGAGAGTTAGGAGAGTGGGGGTAAAGGAATAAAACAATATGTGATTAGTTGGGTGTTAATGGGAGTATTATTGTCATCTTGTCACTCTCAGCTAAAGGTTTTATAATGTTCTAATCTTGTTATGTATTTGCATCGAATTAGTCATATCTTAGATTGTTTATAGCGTTAAAAGTGGTTCTTCCCTCACGTCTTAACTTCTTTATAAACAAAGCAGTATTTATATTCCTGTTTGCGCATGTTACAGGGGATTGACTAAGAGTGTCATCATGAGTCTAGTACATAATTATGGTTAAACTGTGACCAAGACATAATTGCCCCATGTAAATGTCTGGTCCAGAGGGGTGGGCGTGGCCTCTCATGTTAGTGGTATGTACTCTTTTATCTTTTGTTCAGGTATAGTCCTATGCTTATTGGGTTACCACTTCCCGGCGTCTTAGCTTCTTGCTTGTTGAGTTTGTCGTTTTTTTTTTTTGGATAAATATAATGACATATTTCATCAATTTTACCATTTAATGTGACATTTATTATATATTGTTGGTGTAAAATTTACCCAACTCTCACGTTAGATTAGTTTGACTTTTGAAATTTGAATTGGTTCTTAAGTTATAAGCGTTAATTACTTCTTAATGCTATATATATCTTGGGTGTTAGTTCGGATATATTTATTATTGGCATACAATATTTCCTTTGGTTGGTAGAATATATATGCTTGTAAGTTGTAATATAGTGCCATCTTAACTGTCACAACTATATTATATAGCGTATTTGGAGCATTTGACAAAAAAAATGTTCAACGTTTTGAGCTACAAAATATATCATGCGAATTCAAAAGATTATATGGGATGAAATTAAATGAGTGTAATACATTTATCATTCAATTCATCCTTTTATAAATTTAAAGCAAATACATCTTGTGTTTGAATTTGTGACATATTTTTTTTTTTAAATGCGCATGAATGTATAGTTAAGTATGAGTGAGATTATGGGAACAATTACAATCGAGTTGGTCATGTAAATGGTTTGGTAAATACAAAGTTAGTCTAACTCCCTATAAGAGTTGTTTATTAGTTTTCTTGATTTGAGCCGATCAGTTAGGATTATTAGGCGGCGGACTTCAAGGATCAACTATAAACAACTTATACTAATTTACCCCATTGTGATTATTTGCTAACTAGGGTCACAAGGCGAGCTTCACCAATTAGCTTTGGGCAATCTATGCTGATTACTTCATTGTGGTCTGTTGTTAGTCAGAGTCACAAAGAGAGTTTCACCTAAAGCTCACATTCAAATAATATACTACGTAATAGTTATAAATTTTCTCATAAATCAAAATATAAGTGAGATTATAATTCACAAAATTATAAATGTGATATAAGTTTAGATGGTAGGTTATTGAAGGTGGGGGTTATTGCGACTGATTAAATTAATTAACGAGTGAACCAAATTAACTAAATCTAATAATTGAACGAATAAAATGAGAAAAATACGTAAAGAGAAAGTATTGACTTGGGAAGATAATAAGCATTGTATTAAGGAAATTTGCAAAGTATTACAAATTAGGTAATAATGAAGCAAGGATGAAGATGATTTGCTTAGACAAGAAACGACCTTTTTTTACACTAAGGAAGCTCCTGTAACTTTCCCGCGTGAATCGGGGTGGGGCGGTTGCAATATGTGGTCCAACAGCCCCTTAGCTTTGAGGCCAAACCTTGACAGCCAGCACTCAGCCTCGGCACGGGCCTTGGGCGCTCGAAGCTGCAACTACTGAGCTCAGTCTCGGGGTCGACTTTGACACCCCGAGACCGACTACATAGCCAATTCGAGTTGACTTAATTTGGTGCCTTGGGTCAATTTACCACAGATTTACTTCCAATATATCTATCAACGACATATTTTTACAAAATAGATTTGACTTTGAATATTTCAAGATATTCGTTTGGTGCATATAATGGAGAAAAGTATAAATGAATTACTATATACATCATATCATTACAACCTTTAAAATATTTCTTCATGTGAGACATATAGATATTTCGAAACGACTTAACAATATTATTCACACTTAATCACTCAATAACGCAAAACATTAGATACTGCAAATTTATTTTTGATTACACCCTTACAATTCATTTATTTACATTTCGTTGTAAAAAACGAAGTATATTATTTATACTCTCACTATATATGTAACATGCATTAATTTTTAAATTTTAATACCGGTATCATATCATATCTTTTGAGGGCCTCAAGGGCCTGAGAACATGAGCCGTGGACTAAAGGCAATAGTCAAGTATATACAAGCATTTACTCTTAGGCCAATCAAATAGACAAGTATTTCATAAAATAACTCGAGTTAAAGTTTGAACTACCTTGAAGAAGCCGATGTCCGGAAATTATACGACAAGTATTTCATAAAATAACTCGAGTTAAAGTTTGAACAACCTTGAAGAAGCCGATGTCCGTAAATTATACGATGGACTATATGATTAACATTGCACGGGCACACACAAATATATATAAACCCTGGCTCCTATGAGAGCTAATAAATGTAGAAAAATCTAAATTATCTACGGAGTATCTAGTAAAATTAATGGTTAAAATTGAAGGCAAAAAAAAAAAAAGAATAAAAATGAGATCAGTTTTATAAATATTACAGTAATATTTATAAAACTTAATATATATATATTTTTTACAGAAACAACAAACATTTAAAAATCTCAACACAATGACACTACAAATATCTAAAAAATTTGAATTCATTTAATGAATGAAAAACGAGCCTCAATAAGTTCTACACACAAACACTACACTACTGCCACTACACCAAAATTGAATTAACACAAAACTCAAACTTTGCTTAACTACAACTAATTTAATTTATAATGTAGATTAAGTTACTGAAAGAAAACCAATTTCAAGTGATTTGTTTATAGCAAGACTTACCAAGTCACTCAACCAACTCAAGAACAATACTTGTCATGCAAAACAATATAAAGAAAATCAAATTATTCCGGGATATAAATAAATGACACGAATCAAATAAAACAAGTTTTATTATATAATTATATACAAGTAAATAATAATGATGTGCCACAAATAACAAATCAAATCAACATAAGGTATTATTATGGGTGAACATAAAGAATGGTAATTTTTTTTTCCATTTTGGGAGGGAAAATGTTCAATGGCATTGAAGAACTATGTTCTTCCAAATTAGAAAAAAAAAAAGAAAAAAAAAAGAAGTTATTTACTACAAAAATCAATAATGTCAACTAGTAAAGTTATAGTTTTTCATGCCTAAAAGTTTGCATTTCTACATTAAATTATCAGCTCATGCAGAGTAGAAGTCTAGAAGCATACTGAAACAGAGACTTTTGTTACCAGTACTTAAAATAGAAACATTAACTCATAATAGAAAGCCTCCCATGAAGCCATAACCATAAAACTTCTACCCCTTCCACATCCACACATTAAACAAGACAGTAGCAGAGAAGAAAACCAGACAAATTGCCAAACATATCCTGCAGCATGGGACACAAAACTCCTTTTCTTAAAATCCCCAAACATATATTAATATCTCTGCACAAGTCTACTTCAATAGTTCAATCCTTCTGCAATGGACAAATTCATTTAGGAGGTGTGACACAGACAGTTTATGAATCTTTACCAGAAATAAAAGTTGCTTTTTTGGTTATAAGAAAGCCAATAAGAAGAGAATAGAAGAGGGCAAGGAATCATTAAAAGATAGAAGTTTTTTGGTGGCCTTACTTTAGCATTGAAGGTCACAACTTTTTGCTTCTTTCTATCTGTACATTATAAATCATCACCCACCTTTCCGCAGATTACACATGCATCCCACTGAAATCTCCACTTTAAAGATTAAA
>CM008333.1:24680112-24694845 GCA_002525835.2 Ipomoea batatas | reverse complement strand
AATCAATAGAAGAAAAAAAAAAACATAAAGCAACCAAAAAAAAAAAAACAAACAAACAAATAAGACAAATCCGTTATTCCAAAATTGCATAAAAACCTCAAACCGAATCATTGTTCGAAGTAGTGGCAATTAATAAAAGTATAGTTGGTATAAAACACAGGCAAGAAGCAACCTAACTACTTGGCAATAACTGCTATCATTTAACTAACAGGTTCATCCCGCCCTTGTGCTCTAACATTTTGGACCACCACACTACAAGCTTCAAGTAAGACTATTGACATTATATTGAAACTAAACTTCTTGCATAATATAATACTTTAACTTTCTCATCACTAAAGTGATACTAGTTCAAAATTCAAAATTCTATATTAATATTTCTCTCTCATATTTAGCTTTTTCCCTTTCTATTATGGGGTGTTTGTAAATAAATGTTAGTTGATAGCTGTTTTCTAATTCGGTTAGTGAATTTGACTAGTTGATAGCATTAACTGATTATAAAAAGATTTTTGGTAAATAAGATATTAGCTGATTATATGCAAAATGAATTTCTTAAAAAAGTTGATCGTATAAGCTGCTTTGAGCAACTTTTTGAATTTTTGGTGTTTTAGAGGAATAAGCTGTTACAAAAAACTAATTAATCAAACACTTATATTAACTGTTTAACCAAGTGAAACAGCTAATAGCCTAATAGTGGTCAAATAAATCAAAATTTACTGATAAAATAACTATGTTACCAAATCGGACCTATATCTTTTTCATGATTTATAAGGAAAGTTTAGAAATTTTCGAATTTTCCTTGTCTTTTCAAAATTAAGCCGCTGTGGCCCTAAATGTCAATCGTGAAAACATTCGTACAATAATGAATATTGTCAGTTTGTCACCACTAACGAAACATATAGAGCTTATTGCTTACCTGTGTGAAAGTGATGCTATACCAACGTTGAATTACGCATTTTTGGCTATGTTTTGACAAATCTAGTTGAAAAGATAGTTGAAAGCTGAAAAGTAGTTGAAAACTGAAAAGCTATAAGCTCGAAGCTGAAATCTGAAAAGCTGTTAAACTAGTTGTTATGCTAAAAGCGTTTGGTAAAATTAGCTTTTTGATAAACTGATAAATGTAAAAAGACTAAAAAGGACATCTTTATACAATTTAAACAATTTTAAATTTAAATAGGTTTGTTTACATAATAAAATATAAAATAATGAAATCAATATATTTAAATAAAATATAAAGTAAGAACATATATTTGAAAATATATAAAGTAAAAAAAATATTTATAATTCATAAGATTAGTTCATACAAAAATTAATGTTCAAACATAAATATCAAACTGAAATTAAAACCAAACATAATGAAAAGAAAATGTCAAAAGGGTTTTAATTGGGAGGGGGTAAAGGATGTCATTTATTTAAAATAATAAGGATAAAGATGGAAAAAAGTTAAAAAACTACTAGTTTATTTTGAAAAGCTATCTCAAGTAGCGTTTCAAAATAAGCTCTTATTTTAAGCTACTACCTTATTTTGATAACATTACCAAACAGAGCTTATAGCTTATTAGTAGCTTAAAATAAGCTATAAGCTCCTAAATAAGCTCTGCCAAACAGATCCTTTAGCAGCATTATTCCAATTGTACATTTTTAGAGTTTTTCTTGTGCATTTTTAAATATCAAATTTTACACTTCAAAATATTAAATTTTATAATTAGGTTAGCACTCTACAATTATATAGCTCGCAAAATGGCTTCCATAGGCATTTCTTCTTTGGTAAATATTGGATCGTTTAGCTTTATGTATTCGAACTTCAAAGAGGGGTTAATTTTCCAGTTTTTATCTGCTTTTTTAGAGTTTAAATTAGTTGTGTATTTTGTGGATCTGGATTCAAAATACATCATTTACATACTGAACGTTCACAATTCAAATTGTGAAAATTCAGTAGGTAAATGGACACGAGTTCACCTTGCAAGTTATGATCATAGTATAATTTATTCTACAGAGTACCTTATATTATTTTTGAGAAAATGACATTTTTTATTTTTAAGTTATGATCATAGTATAATTTATTCTATGAGTTATTCACAATATAAATTTAGTTCGTCGCCATTTACCTACACTGAGTGTAACTTTCACACTGTGGTTGTCATACTCGATATTGTGTCATTATTGACAATCTATTACCCAAAAATTAATTAAACTATCCATGTGGATCCATTAAGATCTTGAATAACTAAAAGATTAAATCTAGACTATGGTTATAATTAAATAAATGTGTCATTTTCTCCGTAACTACCCATTTGATTGGAGGAATTTGGAATTCCCTTCCCACATGATTTTTAAATATGAAAATTTCTTACATTTGGTTGGATTTGAAATTTAGCCAAAATTAAATTATTTTATTTTGTGGAATTGAAATTTCAATCCCTCATATTGAAAATTTGAATTCCATGACATTTGGAAAAAAAAAAAAAAAAATTATTCGACAAAAATTACCTCTCCAAAGATAACTCTCCCAATTGTTTTCAAAAAAAAAAAAAAAACTCTCCCAATTAGAAATTTCTATAATAAAAAATAATACTCCGTAATTGATTGTTTTAGATCATGATTTATTATATTATAATTATAATTTATTATATACTTTTAAAGAAATATTAGAAGAGACACTAAAAAATAAATTCTCTCAGCCATGCTCCTAGAAATATAATTCTTTTATTATAATCTAGTAAATATTATTTTTTTAAACGAAAATTTTATTGGTGGAAACACCTAGGGGTAGAAAAACCCTGAAGATCATACAAAAGAGTGGAACAGACCGTATCCAATACCAAATCAAAAGAAAGATTCACAATAGGCTCGGTGCAAGAAATGCCAATAGAAACGACTCAAGCGAGTCCATTAGCAGCAGAATTAGATTCACAGTAGACATGTGTAGCCATAGAAGCGCTGGAGGTAAGATAGTCCTTTATGTGAGCGATAGCATCTTGAATCAGCCACAAAATCTGAGAAACTGGAGAAGATACGAATGAAGAGCTCTATTATTATTATTATTATTATTATTATTATTATTATTATTATTATTATTTTGAAAATACTCTATTATTATTATTATTATTAAACAATCGTTATATTAATTATTTTCTTTCAATCCGCCTATAAATCAAACAAAATTTATAAAACAAATTATTTTCACTAATTAAATAATAAATTTTGAATCTTACTTTATTTCACAATTTTCTTCTAGTGCGATGACACATCTATTACTAAATGGTCAATCAGAAGAGTTTTAAGAAAGTTTTCAAAAAAAAAAAAAAAAAAGAGAAGAGTTTAAGAAAACATATATATAATTGCAATTTTTTTCCTTTAATCTTCTCGTTGCAATAGCGAGGAAAATATTCTAAATACTTTTTTTTTTAAATTTATTTTTTTAAAAAAATCCTTTTCTCAGCTAATCGAACACCCCACTTTGCTCTGAGTATTCGATTGATCGAAGCACAAATCGGAGTTCGGACACTCCCGAAGCCATGTCTACCATTGCTGCCAAGGTCGCTGTAATCGGAGCTGGAAGTAAGGATGGAAAATATGTCTTCTCTTTTAGGAGTAGTAGTTAAAAACATGTAAAAACGATGTTCAAAATTTGACAAATTCGAGGAAATTTTGGGATTATGTTAATGATGAAGAAATGAAAAGTCCTTTCTCTTGTCTCCTATTTTTTGGTGCTTCAGTTTCCGGGTCAGTTTGTGCATCTACATTAGCCAAGAATGGAATATCTGTTACCCTTTTCGAGTCAGCTAGAGGCCCAGGTGGTCGGATGTCTCAAAGGAGGTAATTTTCACATATACTGTAAATGATTCTTAATTTCTGTTATTTTTTTAAAAATTAAACATGGGAATTTCCTAATCTTTGAATTTTTGTTAGAGAAACTACCGAAGATGGGAGGGAGTTATTTTTTGATCATGGTGCTCCTTACTTCTCTGCTACTAATCCTGATGTACTTAGCCTTGTTCATGATTGGGNTGATGGAGGAGGAGGAGATTTGTAGTAGTATGGTGGTGGAGGTGACGGTGATGGGGGAGGTGGGGATCTATAATAATAAGGTGGTGGAGGAGAGGGTGATGGTGGAGGAGGAGATTTATAATAATATGGTGGTGGTGGTGATGGAGATGGCGGTGGAGGTGACTTATAAGAATATGTTGGTGTAGGCAAGGGTGAAGGAGGGGGTGGTGATTTGTAGTAGTATGGAAGAGGGGTAGATTTGGGCTTCTCACATTTCTCATAAGGAGTCTTTGGGGCATAAGCAAATGGTTTTGCATAGAGAACAACTTCATAAAGTGTCTTTGATTTTACACTTAGTGTAGCACCCTTAATGCCCATATGAAAGTTAGTAGGGATGTTACACTTGGAACCCTTGGGTGGTGTGTGAAGTTTAGCCTTGCATGCCTTTCCTCCATATTTCTTGTAGTCAAACCCTTTAACTTCAATGCTATACTTTCCATTGATCTTGGTGGTTCCATATGCCACAATTTTCTTTTCATCGGCCATACAAGTTACTTCAACTATTGCACCTATTTCAAGAAATTTCAATGAAGAGTACCTAATCAGTTAATAAAGTGATAATAATTATAAAGAAAAGAAATATTATTACCCTATAAGTTTTGTTTTATATTAAAAATCCATTGCAAATTAAATGAGAATTTTGTCAATAAAACCTAAAATGAAATATAATTTGAAAACCAACCATACAATTGTTGTGAAAATGGTTGAAGGGAAAATCCTACCTTTGAGATGTTTCATGTTATGGGATTTCTTAGGATATGCCCAATCGTAACATTTGAAGCAGTACACTTTTCCAACAACTTTAACAACTAATTGATCATGATGTGGAGGATAATAATGAGTTGGTGGTGGTGGTGAGGTGTAATAATATGGAGATGGAGGGGATTTCTTGGGTGGTGGTGGGGAAGTGTAATAGTATGGAGTAGGAGACTTTTTAGGTGGCGGTGGCGGTGGAGAAGAGTAGTAGTATGGAGGAGGGGGAGACTTTACAGGTGGTGGTGGTGATGAGTAATGGTAAGGAGGGGGTGGTGATTTAACTGGTGGTGGGGGAGAGGTGTAGTAGTAAGGAGGAGGTGGTGATTTCTTGGGCGGAGGTGGAGAGGTGTAGTAGTATGGAGGAGGGGGCGATTTCATTGGTGGTGGTGGAGAAGAGTAGTAGTATGGTGGAGGAGGAGACTTTACAGGTGGTGGTGGTGAAGAGTAATAGTATGGAGGGGGTGGTGATTTAACTGGTGGTGGGGGAGAGGTGTAGTAATAAGGAGGGGGTGGTGATTTCTTGGGTGGAGGTGGAGAGGTGTAGTAATAAGGAGGGGGTGGTGATTTCTTGGGTGGAGGTGGAGAGCTGTAGTAGTAAGGGGGTGGCGGAGAAGGTGAGGGTGGTGGGGGAGATTTGTAATAGTATGGCGGAGGAGGAGATGGTGAAGGTGGTGGTGGAGATTTGTAGTAATAAGGTGGAGGAGGAGACGGTGAAGGTGGTGGAGGAGATTTGTAGTAGTAAGGTGGAGGAGGGTAGGGTGAGGGTGGCGGTGGAGATTTGTAATAGTATGGGGGTGGAGGTGAAGGTGAAGGTGGTGGGGGAGATTTGTAAACATATGGTGGTGGAGGTGATGGTGATGGTGGCGGAGGAGACTTGTATACATATGGCGGGGGAGGCGATGGTGATGGTGGTGGAGGAGATTTGTATACATATGGTGATGGCGGTGGAGGAGACTTGTATACATATGGTGGGGGAGGCGAATGCACAGGCGGTGGTGGAGACTTATACTCATAGGGAGGTGGTGGAGACGGAGAAGGTGGCGGAGGAGATTTATATTGATACACAGGAGGCGGAGGTGAAGAATACAGATAACTAGTATCTCCAGAAACTACATTAGAAATAGCCAACAAAGCTAACACCACCAAGATGTGTGGCAACCGGCGACCTCCGGTGAGGCCACCACCGCGACTCCTCATGTCTTGCCTAAAAAACTCTACCAATTATCTTAAAGCTTTGTTATTCAGCTGTGAGCTGATGATGAGCAGAGGGGATTAAACCGCAAAGGTATTTATAGCTAACTGCAAAAACTGGGAAATAGTCGTTGCATGAAATTGTCAACTGCCAACCAAGGAACAACTAAAATATAATGTTCATTATATCTTATGAAATTGTCAACAGGGGAAACATCTCAAATAGAGGTGCAATATAATATTACAAAAACCCCAATTATCAACTCTCTACATAGCTGTATTGGTTTGATCATACTTCAATTCTTTAATGTCATACTCTAATCACTTTTGGAATTCTTAATTTTGATCATTTCTGTATATGAACATGTCAGTTCTAACCCCTTAACCAAAATAAAAATAGCAAGTAGAAGACGCATAGGCTATTTAATTGTACTATGATATAACATTTATTCCGTTTACATTTATCAATTATGAGGCAAGATAAATTGAGAACGATATTTCCCTTGCGAGCGTGCAAACTACCTTTTTTGCATCTTACAACTATTTCTGTATTTACTTTTGTATGTTGGATGCGTTAATACGTATAATGGCCCCTTAACTATTCCATAATTCTCAAATTGGTACTCAACTTAGTCGTTGCATGTTGGATGTGTTAATACCTATAATGATTATACCCCTATCAATTATAATATTTATCACTTTATATGGCACTATTTGATTAATTTTTTAACTTATCGTAAAATCAATAACTTCACAAACATATAAATATAAAAAGTTTTATGCTATTGAGTTTTGAATTTTGGGTTAAATATATTCTACTAAAGATCTTGTAGCGACATAATAGATGCTTTTACATTGTAGCAGAGTCAATAGTACGTACTCAAAAAATATTCTAAATCCCAAAGATAAACAACAATCCAATCCCGCACAATCTAAGTCTTTCTATATATATATTTCAGTTCACAAATTCAGAATTAAACAATTTCCTAATTTAATCTATACTGTATAAATATATAATAGCAGAAGATATTATTAGCATCTATCTAAGAAAATAACGTGCGGTGCAGCTGTCTGAAAGAAGTGGTGACTTATGGTTTGACAAATGTTATATTGCAAATACTATATATAGCATCTGCCGGCCTCAATATAAAAATTAAGAAAAGAAAATGAAATTCAAGAAAAATGTCTAAAAATAATTTATCAGCACTCCGGTTAAATTTTATAAACATTAATAATTATAATTATTTCAAACAAACAAAAAAAAGAATTATCATTATAGACTATAAAACTTAGAAACTGGTAAATTAGAATGCTAATATTATTAGCATGGTTATGGCTTCAGCCTTCAAATAATGAATGTAAAGAGATAGTGTCGTGGTCGTTAGTGGAATTTCGGTTTTTCGGTAACTTATTAGCTGACGGTCAAATTTTCGGTCAATTATAGAATTATCTTCGATCAAATCGGTTACGAATATCAAAACTCTTAATTGATTTTTCAGTTATTCGATCAGTTACATAACTGACTGACCGTATGCTCTCTCCTAAATATATGGTGTTAAGTTATATTTTTGGAATGGCTAATAGTATTTTTTTTTGCATCATATCATTTGTAGAGAAGGATAAAAGGAAGACATTATGAAACTATTTTATAATTAGAATGAAGACTTAGTAATGGCAAACATGTTGGATAATGGGTGAGACAACACTTTTTTTTTTTATAGGAGTGAGAACATGACACATAATAATTTATTTCTAAATCATGATTGCAAGTAACATGGTATAAAATTAAAATCCTACTTGTTAGTATCCAATTTCCATTCAACCAACGAAGTGCTTAATTAACAATAATGAACTACTCGTAAATACTTTAATTAAAGCATAATTTGAGTTAGAATATATATATATAGTAAAGAATTAAATACTATGAAATGAAATGACTATTTAATAATTAAATAAAAAATGAATTAATAAGGTATTACCACATCAAGAAATAAATAATACAAGGTAAATTTAAAGAGAGAATGTTACATAACTTACATTACTGTGGCTTAAATATTAGTACAATTTTAATGGAATGGATGCACATGACATTTAAAAGATTTGAATGTTTGATAGAATCATGATTTTATTGTGTTTTTCTTAGGGGCAAAAACTTGTGTCAGAGCGTCTCATGGATCATTGTCCATGTGATGAGTTGGATCAAGATGAAAATGTAACACTTATACTCTAAAATGCAATACTTATATTGAAAAATGTAATATTAATAAGGAATAAAGTGTTTATATTACTTATAAGGGAAACTGTAATACTTTTACACTTAACTTTGATTTAAAAGTATTACATTAAGTAACAAAGATTTTATTCATGATTAGTATTGCATTTTCATTGATCAATGGAAAAGACTAACATCATTGACATCCGAACAAATATGTTTGAACTTCACTCCCTAGCTGCTCTAGGGTTTCGGTTTCTCTCCTAGGGTTTTCCTAGGTTTTCTTGCGTTTTCTTTGTTTTCCTCCGGTGATTGTCATTGGTTTTTCTTGTTCTTTCTACGTGCGTTCTGCTAGCATGGCGACGTCTTCGACTGATGGAGGAGTTGGGGGATTGACGCAGCGCTGGGCATATATGGTTTTGGAGGATGAGGCGGAGGAGTTCCAACCGGTGTTTGATGAGGCCGACGATAATCCTACCGACGGTGAGTCAACATGGGTTATTATGGGACGTTTTCTGACAAGCAAGCTGATCAAGGTGGAGTATATGCGGCAGGTGTTAGCATCGGTTTGGCAGCCGGTGAAGGGTGTGCAAGTCTCGGAGGTTCAACCGAACCTTTTCATGTTTGTGTTCTATCACGAGTCAGATATGCGGTATGTTCTAGATGAGGGGCCATGGTCTTTTCAAAATCATACGTTAGTTTGCCGTCAGCTTGTGCCGGGTGCATTGCCGGGTAGTGTTGTTCTGAACTCAGTCGACATGTGGGTTCAGGTGCACAACCTCCCGCTGGGATATACGTCTGATTCCGTGTTGGAGCAGGTTGGGAATTTCCTTGGAACCTTTCTGCGGTGTGATGACAGGTTCGCGGGCACACCTTGGCGGACGTTCTACCGTATTCGTGTCGCAATACCAGTGGAACGTCCCATTCGTCGTCGAATGAATCTTGTGAAGAGAGATAAGACCACTTGCTGGGTATCCTTCAGGTATGAGAGGTTGCACACGTACTGTTTCTTTTGTGGTATGCTCGGCCATTCCTTCAAATTTTGTATAAAGGCGAGGGAGTCTACAATGTCGGTCGAACATTACCCTTTCGGTGCGGAGTTGAGGGCTGGAGGAACTCGAGGGCCAAGGCCGGTTGGAGACCCGTGGTTAATACCCTTGTCGGGTCCGCCGAAACACCAAACCTCGCCGATGTGCGATAATATGCAGCAGGCTGCGGCAACGGGTGGGGCGCTGGTTTCAGCAGGTGATCAGCATGTCGAGACTAGCGTGGTGGCAGTATCAAAGAGGCGGAGGGAGGGCTCGGGTGGTGGTGGGAGAAGGGGTGGTGGCGTTGCTAATGATGTTCAGATGACCGATGTTCCAAAAAACTTGTTCTCGGCGGGTTCTGGTTCACAGGCCCGCCCGTCATCATGAGTGTTCTTAGCTGGAACTGTCGTGGCTTGGGCAATCCACGAACAGTTCGAGAGATTGTGGACTTAGTGTCCCGTAAGAAGCCCGAATTTGTGTTCTTGATGGAGGCCAAGGTGGGTCGGGGCCATGCTGAGCGTCTCCGAGTCAAGCTTGGCTATGAAGGATTATTTTTTGTTGATAAGGTGGGTTTAAGTGGTGGACTTGCATTGTTGTGGAGAAAAAACCGTACTGCTAATCATGTGGATGTGGAGGTCACAGTTGCAGGTCTGGAAAGTTGGCGGATGACGTGTTATTATGGTTTCCCTGAACGGAGTAGACGAGAGGATTCATGGGCTCTATTAAGAACCCTAGCTAGTAGGTCTTCGCTTCCTTGGGTGGTGGTGGGGGATTTCAATGATCTCCTCTATCAGTCAGAGAAGCGAGGCGGAAACCCACATCCAGATGCTCTCCTACGCGGTTTCGGGGAGGCTATGGATGATTGCAGCTTGACACAGTTACCGATGAGGGGGTATCAATTTACCTGGGAGAGGGGAAGGGGTACTGGAGATTGGTTGGAGGAGAGGCTGGATAAAGTCATGGTTAATGATCATTGGCGTGGAATGAGGGAAGGAGCTTTTGTTGAGAACATTCTCACACGAACCTCGGACCACTCTGCTTTGTTTTTGTGCGTTGATGGATCCCCTTCGGCTATTGGCAGCAGGCGGGTGGGATTCAGATTCGAAATGGCATGGCTACTTGATGAAGGTTGTAGGGAGGTGGTGGAGAGTGCATGGCAGGAGGGTAGAGATGGAGGCTTGATGAGTTGTGTGAATTTATGTGGTGTCTGTTTGCGGAGGTGGGGCGGTGACCATTTTCACAAGTTTGGTGAGCGTATCAGACATCTCCGTGAACACCAGCTACAACTCCGTGGGCTTAGGGACCCGGCCTCTCTGGCTGAGTTCGGGATGGTGGAGGAGCAGTTGGCTCGTCTTGAGGCTCAGGAGGACATTTTTTGGAGGCAACGTGCCAAGCAGCACTGGTTGAAAGGGGCAGATGCGAACACTCGGTTTTACCACAGGTATGCTTCTGCTCGAAAAAAGAAAAATGTTATCTCTAAACTTAAGAACGAAGCTGGTAGCTGGGTAGAGGGTGAATCCATGTCTTCTGTTGTTCTATCTTACTTTGAAAATATCTTTCGAACAAATGGTTCAGCCCCAATGGAGTCTTTTTTTGCATCTGTGACCCCTCGGGTCTCTCGGGAGGATAATGATTCCTTGTTACGGCCTTTTGATTTAGATGAGGTAAAATCTGCCTTATTTTCAATGTTTCCTGACAAGGCCCCGGGCCCTGATGGGATGAATCCTGGTTTTTATCAACACTACTGGGATGTGGTAGGGGGAGATGTGTCTGCTTTTGTGATTGACTGTTTGAACTCTTGCTCCTTTCCTGCTGGTTTGAATAATACTGATGTGGTGCTTATCCCTAAGAAGTCTGTGCCAGAGATGGTTTCAGACCTTCGGCCAATTGCTTTGTGTAATGTTGTATATAAAATTATGGCGAAAGTGTTGGCCAACAGAATGAAGCATATGTTAGGGGGATTAATTTCTGAGTCACAGAGTGCATTTATTCCGGATAGGCTTATCACGGATAATATCCTAGTTGCTGCAGAGGTAGGCCACTATCTTAACAGGAAACAATCAGGCGTGGTAGGGTGGGGGGCTCTAAAGCTTGATATGGCAAAAGCTTATGACCGAATGGAGTGGTCATTTTTGCGTGGAATGATGCAATCTCTAGGCTTTGCTGAAAAGTGGGTGGAGTTGATTATGCTCTGTGTTACATCAGTGTCTTATAGTTTCTTGATTAATGGAGCACGAACGGGTCAGATTACCCCTACCCGTGGGCTCAGGCAAGGTGATCCACTTTCTCCGTATTTGTTTATTATCTGTGCAGAAGGCCTCTCTTTGTTGCTCCAGAAGGCTCAGCTAGAGGGCTCTATTCATGGCTGCAGAGTAGCACGGGGAGCCCCGCCGGTCTCGCACCTGTTTTTTGCAGATGACAGCTTGTTGTTCTTTAAAGCAAATACACAGGAGGCTGGGGTCATTAAGGAGTGCCTGAACACTTACGAGAATATGTCTGGTTAAGCTGTTAACTATGCAAAATCTAGTGTCTGTTTCAGCAGGAATACCACTGATGTTTGCAGGAGGGAGGTGGCTCAAGTTCTTGGGGTGTCTCAAGCCCCTAACTTTGGGAAGTATCTTGGCCTCCCTGCTTTTGTGGGGAGAAATAGGAAGGCAGCCTTTTCATATATTGAGGATAAAATTAAGCAGAGGATTGGGTCGTGGAACAAGAAGCTCCTCTCTCAAGCTGGGAAGGAGATTTTGTTGAAGAGTGTGGCACAATCTATGCCCACCTTTTCAATGAGTGTATTCTTGTTACCAGATGGGATTTGCAAATCAATTGAGAGGACCATGAACAGATTTTGGTGGGGATCAGGTAATGATACTCGTATTCATTGGAAGGCATGGGATCGTTTGTGTGTGCCTAGGAAATATGGAGGTTTGGGCTTTAGGATCTTAAAGCTTTTAATTTGGCAATGTTGGGCAAACAGGCCTGGAGATTGTTAACTAACCCTCATTCCCTGGTGGCAAGAGTTTATAAAGCTAGATATTTTCCCAGATCTACATTTGTTGATGCTTCTGTAGGATCATGTCCGAGCTACTGCTGGAGGAGTATTATGGCTGCTCATGATTTTATATGTGAGGGGGCGAGAAGAAGGATTGGGAATGGTAAAACCTCATTAATTTGGGGTCATCCATGGCTGCCTAATGATCCTAGTCCTATGATACAGACTCTAATGCCACCCTACTTAAATGGTGCGTTAGTTTCTGGACTTATAAGTGAGCAGACTAATACATGGGATTTACCCGTTTTGACTGATATTTTTCATCCTACTGATGTGGAGCGAATTCTACGAGTGCCTGTCTCCCCTGACTATGAGGATTCTTGGTACTGGCATGGGGACCCGAGAGGTTGTTACACAGTAAAGAATGGCTACAGGCGCATTATAGGAGAAGTTGATTATTCTTCAAGTGGTTTTGACCATTGGAATTCCCTTTGGAGGCTCAAAATACCACCAAAGTGGAAGATCTTTCTTTGGAGAGCTCTAAATGATATACTCCCTGTGACTACAAATTTGATTTTAAAGAGGGTAGAGGTGGATCTTGCATGCCCAATGTGTGGACTAGGTCATGAGCCCATTATGCATGCATTTGTGTTGTGTGATTTTTCCTCTTTTGTTTGGCATGAGCTTAATCTACATGTACCTAGTGTGACTGATGAAACCTTTGTAAGTTGGTTCACGAAATTGATGATGGGCAATGGGCATGACTGAGGAAAATCTTGCTCTATCTATGGCAGTGCTTTATTCCTTATGGCAGACGCGCAACACCGCAGTGTGGGAGGGGTGGTTACCGCAGCCAAAAGCAGTCGCCACACGAGCTGCATCTGCTCTGCATGCATGGCGCTCTGTCCATCACGGTGGCAGCCCAGGTGTCGGGGAGCTAGCGCAGAACTCTTCCACGTCCGGATCGTTGCTGCTGCTATTTCGACGCCGGGCACCAACTGGACTCCAGCGGGTCTACATTTGCGGCGGTACTTTTCAATCAAGATGGAGGATTTCTTGCAGCAGTAGCAGGACGTCTTCCGCCGTGTTCTTCCCCTTTTATGGCGGAGGCAATGGCCTGCAAAGAGGCGCTAGCATGGTTACGTCGCACTGGAGTTTTGGAGATTAATTTGTTCACAGATTGTTCGCAACTGCGAGGGGCCTTGTCATCAAATCGCTCTACGTTTCGTTCTCATGTCGGGTTTCCTATTGACGCATGTAGACATGCGATGGTTCTAATTAATTCATGTTCGTTATTTTTAATTCCTAGAGCACAAAATATGGCTGCTCATACTCTTGCGTCTGCTGCTTTTGCACAGACTAACACTTTGTATTGGGATTCTATCCCTCCTGACTCTATTTCTGCATTTTTGCATTAATCTACGCGGATTTTGTTTTCAAAAAAAAAGTATTACATTTTCATTTTGATCTCATCCGTCTCATTGATAAGGATCTCTGACATGATCTCACAAGAGAGTCACTCTTTCTTGAATGAGTAATGCTGCAAACCCCTCCTAAAATTTCCTCCTTATTTCCCCTCATGAGGTAGCACTATCCACCATCCATCATCTAATCCTCTTGTTGCGGACTGCAAATACCTAATGGAGCAATTCCATTCCATGCTTCTTGTCCACATGTTTCGGGAAGGAAATCAATGTGCCGACTGTTTAGCAAACATGGGCCAAAATTCTCAATGGGGTAGGCCACACTATTCAATTATGGGATTCTAGACACCATTCGCATCAATCACTAGAAGGTTTTTGATACAATCCGGCGCATAATCTAACAAAATAATTCTCTAGTCCATCATTTGCCAAAGATTCGCAAGGCCATAAATTGATCAAAGTATGTGGAGTCAATGAATTCATAACACCAAATGATTTTAAGCCAAATATTACAGATAATATTTGGAAGAAAATTTAACATTTTCCTTCTTGAATATAATTTTTATTCTAAAATTTGAATTGGTGTTTGATGGAGTTTTTAAATTTTTCAAATAGGCCAGGGGTATTTGAAATGCTATATTCTGAATAAAGGTATAAAAAACTTGTGTGAGACCGTCTCACATATTTTTGTCTGTGAGACGGGTCAGATTGTAGACAATTGGGTGTGTGAGTATCACAATTTCAATTATAAGTATTATAATATTTATCATTAATAATAATCACTTTTACCCTAAATAGTATTACAATTTCACATGGCATTGATGTGGAAAAAGTTATTTTAATTTTTTTTATGATTACTGTTAGGAACATAATGTAATAGGTTTTGATGATACCAAATGTAAATCAGAATCCCCTAAGTCTCGAAGGATAGGAATCTATGTAAGTTCGACAAGTAAACTAAGAGCGAAAATATAACCGGGTAACTTTAAGCTCAACTCGGAAAATATTTAAGCTTAAGGTAAACTTGATTGAACACCTTAGATGTCTTCGTGTTGTAAGTCTAGTCAGATCAGAAGAAGGCACGAGACT
>CM008333.1:24659173-24672306 GCA_002525835.2 Ipomoea batatas | reverse complement strand
ATATATATATATATATATATATTCTTGACCATCAATATTTCCATCGATATTTGCATCATTTGGAGTAAGTTCTGGTTTCATAAGCCCACCACAATTAAGAAATTCAAAATACAAGCCGAATTTTATTCATGGTCCAATTAGAAAACCGTCAAGATTATCCATTATAAAACATTGTAATCGAACTTATCATTGTCGACACAGCTATGTGGACCAAAAATAAAAGGTACATTTTTATTATACTAAAAGTACATTATTTTATATATACTCTAAAATAATGTACATTACAAAAATAATGTACTTTTAATATAACAAAAATGTACCTTTTTTTTTTGTCCACACAGTCCATGCCTAGGCATTCCTCCCAATAATGATTCAATTTTAATTTCTTTTCTAATAATATTGTATTATTGTATCATACTACTATACAATAATATATCATTTTTGTTAGTTTTGTTCATGTTTCTTATGAAGAAAAGGTAAAAAAGATAGGGAGGTAATTATACCAATTCATTTATTGTTTTAGCCTTTAGGGTGAAACGAACATACCGCTCGTCCAGCTTTCGAAAGAGGAGGACAAATCCAAAAATGATCGGCAGCTCATTCTGGAGAGCACAGTGCTCTTATGTAGTCTCTAATTTAATAATCCAATATATTGTCAACAATGTAAAATTTATTTCAAATCTTTTTAAAGCTAGCTAAATAAATCTCAAAACATCATTCAAATTTAAAAAAAATAATAAAAAAAAATGACCCAAGTTAATTAAGGATCCATTTCATTCCCTCCCAAGCTAATTATAATTAAAAGGGAGAGGGTGTTGGTGTATCGGCGTCAAGGTTCAAAAGCTCCTCCTCAGCCATGGCACGGCGTGGAGCCTCGGCAGCTTCAGGTGCAAGGGCACTTCCACTGCCACTCTGAAGCTCAGCCATGGCACGACGAGAACCACCGCTACGTCGTTTCTCGCAAAAGTCGGGCAAGTACACTCCTTCGCCCGCGGCCACGTTGGAGTAGAGGTCAACGAGGTTGGGACATTTATTGTAGCATGCATGGGAACAAAGCTTCCCGGTGAAAGTTGAATCGAGGAGAGCATCCGATGACATGCCAACCGATTTCCGGCTAACCCCGCATGCTTTCACGCACTCATCGGTCTCTAAGTACTCCTCTGACGTGCTACTCCCGACCACCACCTCTGACGTCTTGCACTTGTAATCCACCTTCCCATCGACCAGCACCGAGTCTTCTATCACACATCTCTTCCCGGAAGATGAGACCGAAAATGCACAAACACTTGTAGGCAAATTCTCACAAATGGTTTCAGCAACAACACTCTGGATGGGGAGAGTGCAGCAAGCCAATAAAAGAACCAATGACAATTTCATCAAAGCCATATATAGCTGGTTCTTTTATTCTTTTTATTTTTTATTACTCTTATTATTTATTTGGTGACTTTTTTTTGTGTGTGTGGGAGAATTGAAGAATTAAGGTAGAAGAAATGAAGGATATTTATAACAAGTTTATGTGGTTCCTAGCTAGCTAGAATGAGTGATTTTGAGAGAAATGAGGCGCACCTTTAATTTCAATTGAATGCTTCCTTTATTTATAGATGAATAACTTATCATGCCAAATTTTATTATCTTGATGTACCATTTCACAAGTTAAATCACTGAATTCGTTATTAAACTTTTGATGATAGTCAAACTTTACAAAAGAAAATGTAAATAAAAATAGAAAAATATTTTATGCACCCTCTCCTCCTATGTATATATGCTATACACCAACCGTTAATGAGGAGATGTCACCTCATTAAAAAAAATATTAACATTGACTTGGTCCTTTTTTTTTTTTTTTTTTTTTTTAAAAAAATTTTATTTTATTTTTTTTTTTTTTTTTTTTTTTTTTTGTAAAATATTTATTAGTTTTTAAATTATTATTTTTTATTAATAAATTTTTATTTTTTATTAACAAAATCTATCTAATTTCCTAAACATTTTTATGATCTATATGATAAGGAAAAATATTTGACTACTCTATATCTATTTTGTTATAAGTTCTTTTCAATTCTCTTTCCTACATTTTTTTAATATCTATTTATGCAATTACATATACAACTTTTCAAATATATATATATATATATTCAATTTTCAATATATTTTACTTTCTAAATTATTATATCTGTAAAATATATTACTTTCTAGTTATTATATTGATAATTAAAAACTCTTACAAAGTTGTCGGCCCCAGGTTCTTCGCCCCCTGCCCAAGTCTAACCCTTGTACAGTACCATCGACCTTTCGCACCTTGTCCGAAGCACTCTCTTACTCTTGAGCCCCGAGGTCGTGGGTTGCATCAACTTGGGTCTTTACTCTTTCAACTCCACAACTTCAAATAATCAGACGAGCTTAGATCACATGCACATAAATAGTGATCGTCATTTTCTCTACTAATTTTTTCTCAAGTAGACTACTGAAACACAAGGAGTCAACAGTTCGCCTCCACTGAGACTTGAACCCACTCCCTTCCATAAGGGATTAAGGGAGTGCAACCGGGTGCCATTAGACAACAAAGTCTCGGCAACAAAAAACATATTGTTTACATATAGAAGAGTAGATTAAACATTGCATCACTGTACAAAATACATAGAAAGTTTATTCAATACTGCAGATTGGGGGGTGAGCAGCATAGAGGATTTCTGGGAACTGGGAAGAAGCTAAGCATATTAGAGGCTATGCATAATTAAGGGAGCACCATACTGAGGTTGAGTCATCACCCTTGAAAATGGAGCATGAGCATAAGAAGGAGAAAGCCGAAAGGAGAAGCGTTGCAGAATCATAGCCAGAGCCATTTTAGCTTCGACCAAAGCGAAGTTCTGACCAATGCATATTCGAGGCCCCCCACCGAATGGGAAAAACACTTGCTTGCCCTTCGTTGCCTTCATTATCCCTTCCCCGAACCTCTCGGGTTTGAACTCCTTAGCATCTTCGCCCCATATCTCGGTGTCGAGATGCATCAAGAGCGTTGGTAACGACAGCATTACCCCCGGTGGCAGCACCATTTCTCCTAGTCTCATTTCCTCGATGGTCCTCCTAACTAGCCCAGCTACTGGCGGGTATAGCCTTAAAGACTCGTATAAAATCATTGTCACCTATTATAAGGAGGTTCAGGATGAGAAATATAGTGTCAAATATATGTGCAATCTAGAATATATACTTACGACTTTAAGGTCATTCAACCCTTCAAAATCTGGGTTCTTATTATCCCCGAAAACCTGCAACACCTCTTCTCTAGCCCGGGCTTGCCAATCGGGGAATCTGCTGAGTAGAATCATTGTCCAGACCAGCATAGCAGAAGTAGTCTCCTGCCCCGCAAAATAGAACAGGATGCACTCGTCGATGATCTCGTCAATGCTCATTCCGAATCCCTCGTCCCCCTGCTGTTTGATTTCTCGTAAGTTGGATTCCAACAGAATGCCCAATAAATCATCATCGTTTTTGTTTGTCTCCCTAGCAGCCTTCATTCTCTTCTCTATAATAACCCGAATAGACGATTTCACTTCGTTCTCAATGGCATTCATTCTTCGGTTCCTCTTAGTAGGCACAAATCTGCAGTAAACTTACAGTAAGTTAATGAAAACCAAAACTTTAAGTGTTAGTAAACAAGTTTTTTAAACAGAAAATAGAGAAGGGAAAACAGAGAATGAAACTGAAAAATTAGAAAACAAAAAACAGAAAACAGTTTTCTGTTAGTAAACAGGCCCTTAAAGTCCTTAGCTTGTTATTTTAATTACCTCCATCCAGGTATATAAACTTGACGTATGGCTTCCATGAAGTGAATGGCCTGTTCATTGAGAAGTTGAAAGATCCTCTTTCCTTCTTCATAGCTGCTCCCAAATGCTGTTCGAGAAATGACATCACAGGTCAGGCATTGAAGGTCAGGCCACACATCCAGCTCACAAGATCCCGAGACTTTAATCATCCCCTCCCACTTGCTCAGCATTTCAGAGCAGCTTAGCAAGAAAGCCGGTTGCATAAGCTGTTCCATCGTTGCAATTCAAGAGTTGAACACAGAATCTAGCTATTAAAATGTTATCAAGTTGATGCAAGTTTAATAGGTCATTCATGGTCATTTTTTATGGCATAAAAAAGAAACATATCCCTGCCTTTATTACATATAATCTAGGTTTTCTTTCGTCCCAAACTTCACCCATGTAAACCAGTTGAGCTGCCCATGCGGCCATGCGGGAATAATCTAGGTTTTCTTGTTTTGCCAAACTGTACACTTTTGTCCATAAGGAGTCCAACTTAAACTCAGACTCCCAATATCCGTGATAGGAATCACGGAATCAAGAATCAAATCCCATCCTACTATAGGAAACAAGTTTTAAATGAGACTTCTCATCTACGGTATATAATTTAAGCTATTTGATCCTCGGTCCTAGGCTAGTAAGCCACGCCCCCAGTTTTGTTTGAACAGTTACGCCATGGACTCGGATCCATCTTGCAAGGTGGACCCGAGTCAAAATACACAATTTATATATTGAATGTTCACAATTTACATACTGGACGTTCACAATTTAAATTGTGAATATTTAGTATATAAAATTGTGAACACTCAATATGTAAATTGTAAGCATATATTCAATATGTAAATTGTGAACATTCAGTATATAAATTGTATATTTTTTAACTCGAGTACACCTTGTAAAGTCAACCTGGGTCCACAGAATAATTTTCCCTTTTGTTGGGCGAATGCCCGTGAAGGGCCAAGTCAAGCAAGGTGTTAGGAGGAGAAATTGTTAGGGCCTGTTAAGGGTGAAGTCCAACAATTGATGGCTATGGAATTATTGGACAGGCCGGCGAAGGCTCAAGCCTAGCAATTGATGGCTATGAAATTATTAAAAGGTCAGTGAATGGCCAAATCCAGCACCTGCCTCTCGAAATGTGGTGGCGGTTTGTGAACTATAGCTTTTTGCTTATTCCTAACAAGTGATACACACCATCTATTTGTCCAAATCAAGTAAGAGACAATCTCTTGCTGTAATTCTACATCAACTTGACAAGGCAACAAACTATTATGGAATTAACTATGACCCTGTATGCTAGATTCTAGCTATCACTGCTATAGCTAGATGTATAATAGGAGTATGAATCATGTTTGTTATATGAGAGAACAAAACTTGAGAAACATTACACACCTTTAGCTTCTCTGAATAGAAGGCAGGATTGATTAATCTTCTGTGTTTTGCCCACTGGTCTTTATCATAGCTAACAAGTCCCCGTGCCAACTTCTTCCCCAGTGGATTGTCCTTATTCTTCAGAAACAGATAATATTTGTTCAAAACCTCCTTGATTAGCTCAGGATCCCTGATGAACACCATAGGCATTGGACCCAACCATACATAACACTTTTTACCTGCAGAAAATCATTGAATTCTGGAATATGATAACAGAATTCACAGCAGAAGCATGAAAAACATACTCCCTCTGTTCCATTTTATTCTCAACTTACTATTTATTGCTCAAATCAACTCTTTAATTTTTTTAATTTTTTTTTTTTTTGTATTTTTTACTTATTTGATTTTTTGTGTATTTTATTTTAGATTTTTAGTATAGTTTCTAAATATATACATTTTGTATACTAATACTAAAAATTGGATTAAAAATAACTTCAATCAGTTAAACAATTTTAACAAAATGGGATAGAGGGAATACCATATTTATCGGCGAGGTGAGCATAATATGGAATGATTCTCGGAGCTATATTATCCGACAGAGCCATGGGCTTGGAAACGGCGTCTTTCGCCATCTTTGCGATCTCTTTCATGTCGCCGGAGAAGATTCTGTAAGGGTTTCCTTTGAGGCCTTGCTGATTAAGGCACTTCTCCAGCTTCTTCGGCTTAAACCACACCCAACCCAACACTCCCCATGCATACACCAACAAACCCACAGAAACGCACACTCCCAGTATGGTGTACATCGCCTCCATCTCCGGCGAGGTCATCGGAACTGTGGGCGTTCTTGATTTCACGGTGGGTTTTATATATTAAGAGTTAAGACAATACTGCTGTGCCGACGCGTCAGGGATGACGACGCCGAGTGTGGGCTCCCTTTTATTTTATTTTAATTTATCCCTTTAGCTTGGAAAACGAAACTTTTTGACGTGATGGAATTACTTAAATATTACTCCGTAGTATACAAAATAAATACCCCGTATAAAATTACATGATGTTATCATTATTATTAAAAAATTATGAAAGATAATAAAAATAATTACCCACTATATCTCATTTTATGTATCTTCAATTAACAAGACTGTATTAAAACTATTTATAATTCAAATTTTCATAATATTAAGTTTAGTATTTGTCAAAGACCTTGTGATCTAGTGGTACCCGGTGTCCCGATTTACACTTCCACATGGATAATGGGAGTGGGCTCGAGCCTCAGTGGAGGCGCTTCAGTAGGTTGAGAAAGTAGACTGAGTCAGTACTCAAAAAAAAAAGTTTAGTATTAGTATTTATATATTTATAAACTATATTAAAAGTACTACTATTAGACGCACACAAAAATCAAATTTAAAAATACTAAAAAAAATAATTAAAAAAATATAAAATTAATGTGACCAATAAATAATAAACATGTAAAATATGACAGAGGAAGTGATATATTATGTACAAATAAAAATATAAATATATACACAATTTGTAAACATACAATAAAGCAAGTAAGTTGTACAAGTTATTATATTTAATGATGTTAATAGTTTAGGAGAAAGAAAGTTTGAAAATAGAAAAGAGAAAAAAGAGTGAAAAGAAACTATGAGTGCACAAAAATAAAGCATAATGTATAATACTCAATTTAATTACACCAACACATTTTTTAAATTTCCTATTAAAATCTTACATCAACATTGCCTCAAATTGACTACCTTAAACGACATTATATTTTAGCTCATTTAAAAATAATAATAAATGCACTTAGAGTAAAATTCTACTCAATTTTTGGAAGAATTAATCAAGACTATGGGCCGGGTAATGTACATGTCCACAATTTTTTTTAATATAAAAAATGAATACACGTAATAGTAGTATTATTGAGGCACCCATGTTAGGTGTACCAAATCAAGTTATTTATTTGATTCGTATTTAGAAATTTAATTTATCAACTGTTCTAAACTGTTATATTATATATATAGTAGATGTCGGGTTAGCTCTCATGAAACTAGTAGTCACCTGAAAACATGTAGATGATTAATGGATGAAAATTAAGGAAAAAATATGAAATAATGCAATGACATTATTTCTATATTTATGCGACAATATATCTAAGAAACACTTGATAGTAGTTTATTCGCAGATAACTAATAGTGTGCACACGTGAGTGCACTATTTGAGAGTTAGTATATATTTTGCTATAGCTTTGTGATGGTCACTCATATGTGTGTGTGTGTGTTTTAATGCAATTAACATTTCTATAAAATTTCATCATTTAACGTGACAATATATATTTGCATTTGATTAGTAAGTAGGTTAACTTTTTAACGCATAGGAGATAGCTAATTCACGGTAACAAATGAATATTGATAGGGAATATACCCCGAGTATACGATCCTAAGTACTTTATACGCATGTTGGTATACGAGTACGAGCATGAGTCTATAAAAGGGATTTGAGTCCTACATGCAAAGTACTTTTTGGCCTTTCATTCCTCTCTCTAGAAACATCTTAGAAACCAAAGCTCTCTCCACTCTCTAAATTATTATTCCTGATTAAGCAATAAAAGAGGTGATTTGAGAGCTAATTCATGGATCCTTTCTCCATTGTTCATACTATTTCCCTACCCATTATGTACATGGATGAATTTACTTTATCAAATATAGTTAAGAATTTTGCTAAATTTTTTTTTTCTTGGTAGCTTTATCCAATTAGCAATATGAGTTGGTCGAGTTGTAGGCTGAGTAACGAAAAATTTTCAAGTTTGACTTCCCGTGAGAACGGTCTATTGACTTTCTTGATTTGCGTCGATCAAGTATGAGCAACATATATTAATTTACCTTGGTCTTGAAAAAATATATCAGATAGTAGCTGCAGATTTCCATTTGTCATACAAAAAAAAAATAACAAACTAAAATTTGATTTACTAAGCATAATATATGCTAATTAAATATATTTTACACAACAATAATTCTTTACATGTAACAAGTGAATGGGGCATTTAGCCGCTGTCACCTTTTTATTTTTTTAAGATACAACATCGGTTATGCTTCATAGTCAACGTTGTATCTATTTTTTTTAAATCAATACGACATCGGTTATGAAGCATAACCGATATCGTATATATTTTATATATTTTCTTTAAATAGATATGATATCAGATATGTGTAGAACAGACATTATATGTATTTAAAGAAAAATAATTTAATACACACAATATCGGTTATCGTATAACCGACATTATATGATTTAAATAAAAAACAATAATTCAATACATATGATGTTGGTTTTGGCAAAAAACTGATGTCATAAATAATATATATTACTTTTGTTTTATTTTATTTGACATATTATGTCAGTTTTAGAAAAAAAAGTAAAATAAATTCTATGACGTAGTATCCATTTTTTTTAGAAGTGAAGAAAAATGTATGTGTGTTTTCAATTGATTATTCTTATAAATGTATTTTCCCGTAATTATCATCAATGATTATATAATTTTACTCTCATTTTTTGTGCATTGGGAATTTTTCTATCAAGCAACATTGCTCATGACATGATAGGAACCATTTCATTAAATCTTAATATGAATAAAAATGCATTGATATAGATTGTATTGGTGAATTATACTTTATATTTTATTTATTATACACCTTACAATTATTTTTCAATATTACCCCTTTTCTCTTCAAAAGGATTATTACTTTTCATTCTATTTATTTGATCTTATTACATTTTAATTCATTGAATTTTTCTATTCATACATCTGTGTATATTCATAACTATTAACTAGTAGAGTATATATAATTATACTCTATTTGTCAATTAATACGTAATGTGATGATATATCTATTATCATTTTAAATGGACGACCACATGATAATGAGGGCTTTATTTGGATTGAAATATATTACAAGAATTAAAAGTTTTAGAATTCTTTTGAGCAAATTTCGAAAGAAAATTAAAGTACACATAACATGATTTTTTTTTTGGTTTTTTTTTTTGTGTAGCCTAGAATTTTCAAAGTAGAACACAATAAATTGTAATTATCTTT
Source organism: Ipomoea batatas (assembly GCA_002525835.2). NCBI lineage: Eukaryota > Viridiplantae > Streptophyta > Magnoliopsida > Solanales > Convolvulaceae > Ipomoea > Ipomoea batatas. Next base: position 24,663,048 of record CM008333.1, on the reverse strand, counting down.
ATTGGGTGGATAACTGACTTCTTTAATCTTTGTTTAAAGATGATGGATAATTCTCTTCTGATCAACTGTGTTACATAAGAGCATCACCATTAATAGTGATCAAGGGGATAATGTCAGATGCAAAGCCCACATGGATGAGAGAGCAATCATTATTGCATGGACCATGGTCCACACAGCTGTGTGGACCAAAAATAAAAGGTACATTATTTTTGTATTGAAGGTACATTATTTTTGTACTGAAGATACATTATTTTAGGGTACATTATTTTTGTACTGAAGGTACATTATTTGATATATACTATCAAATAATGTACCTTCATTACAAAAATAATGTACCTTTAGTACAAAAATAATGTACCTTTTATTTTTTGTCCACACAACTGTGTGGACCATGGTTCATGCAATAATTTGTCATGAGAGAGAGAGTTGGAGTGAGAAAATTGAGCTTCTCTTGCAAGAGAGGAGTTATTGGCAGAAAAGTGGGTCCATAGCAAATGAAGAAGTGACGCAGAAAATGACGTGGGAGGCAACTAATGCGTCCAGCGGGCGCGTGCAGTGGCGCGCTAGACAAACTTTAGTTTATTATTATTATTCTTTTCAATTTTTTTTTATTTTTTTTCCTTTTTTTTCATTTTTCTCTATCCTAATCACACTCACAAAAACTCTTAAAAATCGTGAATAAACTCCATTGATAGAATGCTCTAACATGACATTTGATAGCAATTAGCAGCCAAGTGGCGTAGTGTTGGAGTGTTAGCACTACAAAAGTTGTCGATTTTGACACGCGTAGGGCGAAATCATTGAGTAATCGACCAATCGAACTCAGCAAACCTGTTCAGCTCTCCCCGTCCCGTCCACTGACATTTTCCCAAGCTTACTTTTTCCAGGAAAGCTTCTCCAGACTCCATCGCCAACGCTTCTGCCTTCTTCAGATTCGCCGGAAAACTGGTACGCAATTTCCGATTTTCCTTTAACCCCAGAACCTTTTTTTTTTTTTTTTTTTTTTTTTTTTTTTTAAATTTTTATTAACTCGTTAGGGAAAGGAATATGGTTCCTGTTTGTTTGATTTGTAATCGACTTCTCTTGGATGGTCCATATATATGTATTCTTTTGCCTATGTTTTTCTTTGAGTTTTTGCTTGAAATTTCCGTTATAGACAACTTATGCACAATTTAGTATGTAATAGATAGACTAACTGTTCCATGTATAGTTTTTAGGGAGTGGTAATCGTTTAAGGCTTTCGGGGGAAGAATTGGGATGTGATGATCAATGTTAACTTGAGGAAATTTAATTCACCAATTGGCAGAAGATGAAAGTAACAAGGAAATTAAAAGGAATTGGAAGCCTTTGTTGACAAAATGTGATGCCAAATGTTGCCGAAGTTCGGACTGCTGATCATCACTGTTGCTATGTGCTGAGAAGAGTTTGAATTGTTGAGTCAAAGAGTGTGCATGATTTATGTTTCTTGAAACCATTCCTTATTCTGCATGCGCTTATAGTTCTAGTCTAGTGTTGAAAAGGATGAGGTCTTATGGCTGATTTAGGTGTGGAAAGTTGGAGTATATAGACTAAAAGATACTCACCTAGCTTTGGCGTGAGATAACGATATCTGCTCGCATGGGGGATGGGCTATGGTGACATAATCATTCCCGGATATGACTGTGATCAGAATGACTTTTTTCAGAATAAAATTTGGAAGGGAACTATTTTTTTTTGCCAGGGCTGTCATGTCTTTTATCCTCTATTCTTGTGCACGTTACATGTATGTTTACATGAAGTTACATACACAATTTGCTCTAATTAATTATTAAATAATAAATTGCTTATTGTTTTTCTCTCATTTTCATGGTGTGACCCAGACTTGCTTCTTTTTTGCAGCTTTTCTAGTGACCCTCGGTCTGAAGTTCCAATTCAACCAACATCATTGTAGCTATGTGAGGTAAAAAAATTTATTTTTCCCTTTAACAAAGTAACCACTCAGCAATGATCTTTGATTTTCTTGCATATCCTTAAATTCACTAAAAGTGGTAAACTTTACTATTTTCCTTTTTCTGATTACAATATTATTTATGGGTTTTGTTGAAAATTTGATATCAATTCTTTTTCTTTTCTCTTTCCCACTGTATTACATTTTGATCTTTGCTATGTAGAGAAAACTTTGCAATGGAGCACTTAGTGAAGTTGTATTTTTATCTTGTTTTATCCTTGATTGACTTCGTAAGCTAATGATAGGAAATTTTTGGAGTTTCTTTTTCACCATTATGCTCTCTGTAGTCTGTAGTTGGTGTAATTTATTTTAGTGGGAACTGCAAATAATGTTGTGTATACACAATTGTTGGGAACCTTTGTTTCAATAGCTGGAATCTTGAAATTGAATCCACAATACAAAACTGTTGAGAATATTTAGAAATGAAATGAGACTCAGTTTGCTGTTTGTTGGAACATTATCAATTACAACTTGAATGGCCTATGTTCAAAGCTGCATATTAGTGTGTTTCAATTGTTGAAAGAAGTAACTTTAAAGCATTGAATGGTTTTATCTCCAAATAGGAAAAAAAAAAAAAATACTTGCTGCTAATACAGGCATTGAGGGTAATCTACTGCTTCTTCTCACATTCTCAATGTTGCAACACTATAACTTATACGCTAAAATAATGTTGCATGCTACTTTTTCCCAGCCTTTTTAAGGTTTTTGCAACATCTTGCTTGTCCAATGGTTTTTCAGATGCTGTGCTCACTGTCACGTGTATCATGCTTATAGTATTAAACTCTAAGATAAATATTCAGATGTAAGATAGATATCAATTGACACTCCTTATTTTGGTGAAGTAATTAGTTATAGTGTTACTAATCTTGTTTTGTCACTTAGAACCTTATTTTTAATAACGAGTTTCTCTAATGTAATTCAGAAGATGGATAGAGCAAGATCAAATATGAGGCCCCGTTTCTCAGGCTCAACACCATCTGAGGAATCAGCTTTGGACCTTGAAAAATATGGGTGCAGTCATTCCAATTTGCCTTCATTTAGTCCACCAACACTCCAACCTTATGCATCGGCCGGACAACACTCTGAGAGTAATGCTGCATACTTCTCTTGGCCCAGTCGATTAAATGATGATGCGGAAGAGAGGGCAAATTATTTTGCAAATCTGCAAAAAGAGGTTCAACCAGAAACTCAAGACAGATTACCAGAAGGGCAGCGAGCAAGAACTTTGCTTGACTTGATGACTATAAGGGCTTTCCATAGCAAGATTTTGCGTTGTTACAGTCTTGGCACTGCAATCGGGTTTCGTATCCGACGTGGTGTTTTAACAGAAATTCCAGCTATACTAGTGTTTGTGTCCCGGAAGGTTCACAAACAATGGCTTAGTCCTATACAATGTCTTCCTTCTGTTTTAGAGGTGAAAATCCAGATGACCGTACTGGTTTATTTCTTCTTTGTTTTCTTAGTGTTATTCTACCCCCTTCATCTTGTTGTTTCTGTGGGAAAGAGGACCAGTAGGAGATTATGGATTATAATTTCCTGATTCCGTTAACCATATACACACCACCGCCACCACCAAAAAAGAGAAAATTAAATTAAATGTTCCAATTGATCTGTTTTGTGTCTTTTACTCTTATATTAAATTGGTTCCACATTTTAGGGTCCAGGAGGTGTTTGGTGTGATGTAGATGTCGTGGAATTTTCCTATTTTGGTGCCCCAGAGCCTACCCCAAAGGAACAATTGTACACAGAGATAGTAGATGACCTGCGGGGAAGTGATCCATGCATTGGTTCAGGCTCTCAGGTACTTTCTATGTTCTATTACAACTTTTTGCTTTATGCTCCTGCAGTTGGACATGACATGCTTTCTCTATGATAATGAGAATTTTGA
>CM008333.1:24621386-24631891 GCA_002525835.2 Ipomoea batatas | reverse complement strand
TCATGAATAGGCTTTGCGCCTATTTAAATAGACTTTGAACATATTTAAGGCCTACATTTTTAAGCATTTTAAAGTATACCTATAAAAAATTTATAAAAAAATACTTAAGTTCATATTTTATAATGAATGACAAAATCATAAGTGCATATTTCATAATACAATATCCAACACCACAAGTTTAATAAGTAAAAGTTCGTAATACAAAATTCAACAATACATTGTTTACTAATTACTAGTATTACTACAAATCTATAAATCCTGCAATCAATTACTAGTCGGCTCATATTACATTAGTATTACTATTTTACTAATTGCTATTAAACTGTAAACACTAAACAACTAGCAGAATTATTACTAGTAATTAGTAAAACTACTTATTAGCAATTTATATTAGCATCATAGCAATAGTAACTAATAATATCTAACACTGTTTACTAATTAGTAAGTCGTATTTGGAATTTGGGTATTGGGAATTAGGGTTGTAGGTTATGTATACAATATATAGGCTAGGTCTGCGGGCTCGTAGGCTAGGCTTTTAAATATAGGCCTAGGCCTATTTAACTAAATAGGCTTCTAATTAGGCCTAGGCCTAGCCTTTTTACTAAATAGGCTAGGCCAGCCTAGGCCCTAAGTATGCTAGGCCGTAGGTCCCTATGTAGGGGTCTGGCCTATTCCCACCCCTACTTCCAGTGCACATTTTTATCTTCCAGTGCACATTGTTGTCCCTTCCGATGCACATTGTTGAAGATAATAGGTGACGAATTTTTTTTAAACAACAGTTGATCTAAGGCTGAAATTTATCAACATGCTTCATCTGAGGCCTTCTTCGTACTAGAGCCTAGACATATATATATATATATATTGTAAAAAGTAATCAATTGTGAGAGTTGAGAGATCCTTTTCTAGGAAATATTTTTCATATTTGTAAGCTGACTCCATAAACTACGCTTTCACACCGACCGCACTTAAAAATTGTGCAGTATTTTAGCAATAAGGTATTTTATATTGACACGTGTGGGGCAAAATTAATTGACCAATCGAACAGAATCTTAAACAACAATCAATTCCTTGAATTTTCCCTACCCTACCCTACCCTACGTAACCACCAAACTAACGCGGTAACCTCTTCCCGTCCACTGACAATTTTCCTCTCTTTTTTGAGGTTAACTCGTCCAGACTCAGACTCCCCATCGCTCACTGCACCCGCAATTCACCCCACCCAGACGCCGAGCAGTTCTTGGTTCTTCAGATTCGCCGTAAAACCGGTACGTAATTTCCGATTTTGTTTTTATTTTTTGAATTTTGCGATTTTTGTTGACTCATTAGGGAATAGGGAAGGGAATGTGATTACTATTTGTTTGATTTGTAGTCCAATTCTCTTGGACGGTCCATATATCTGCTTTTGCCTCTTAGATTTTGCTTGAAATTTCCGTTCTAGACAATGTAGGCAAAATTTATTATGTAATTTTTGGCTTGAGGTTTTGGGGAAATTGGGATGTGATGATCAATGTTAACCCTTGAGGAAATCTAATTTACCAATTGGCAGAAGCGGAAAATAAAAGGATTTGGATGCTGTTCTAGACAAAACATAATGCCAATTTAGGTATGCAAAAGAGCTTGAATTTTGTCAAAAACTGTATATTATTTGAAATCATTAAGGGCTGATTTAGGTATGCAAAAGAGCTTTGGCATGAGATAATGATATGAGCTTAAATGGGGGGTGGTATAATAATTCTTGGGTATGATGGCAATCATTGTGACTTTTTTCTGAATTGAATTTGAATGGGAACTATTATGTTTTTTGTCATGTATTTTATCCTCTGTTCTTGATGTTTTCGTGATGTTACGTATTCCTAAAGTGTGCATCAAATCTCCAACAGAATTCTTTATAGTTATTTCTATTAGCTTCACTTTGTTCTGAGTTCTATTTGTCAACGGTTACTCTACACTTCTGTTACACAAATGCTTAGAATGAATTTCGTTTCCATATATTTAAATTGCTCATAATTGTTCAAGAGTTTAGTGTTAATCTATTTGTTACTCTGTAGTTTTCTCATAATGTGCATAGTTTATTTATATGTTTTTTTCCCATAGTGTATTTAGGAATCTTTTACTGGTTGGCAATGGGATCTGGGAATGGCATTGTGAGTGCAAACTTTAAGAATCCGCTTCTTTCATTTGGAGTTATATCAGATGTCCAGTACGCTGATATTCCCGATGGTCGTTCATTCCGTGGTGTTCCAAGGTATTATCGACATAGCGTTCTTGTGTTGCAGAGGGCAGTCCAGAAATGGAACCAGCAAAAGCATAACTTTGTGCTGAATTTTGGAGACATTGTGGATGGATTTTGCCCCAGAAACCAGTCTCTGACTGCTGTGAAGAAACTTGTTGACGAATTCGATAGGTTCGAGGGCCCAGTGTATCACATGATTGGGAATCATTGCCTTTACAATCTTCCCCGTGACAACTTGCTTCCCCTGTTGAGGGTTCCTGGTTATGGCGGCTATGCTTATTATGATTTTTCTCCGATTCCAGAATTTAGATTTGTAATTCTTGATTGTTATGATATAAGTGCCATTGGTTGGCCTAAGGATCACCCGAATACATTGAAGGCCTTAAAATTACTTAGCGAGAAAAACCCAAACTTGGATAAGAACAGTCCAGATGGGCTCGTGGGATTGGAAAGAAGGTTTCTGATGTTCAATGGAGCAGTTGGGAATGAACAATTGGAATGGCTTGATCGCGTTCTTCAGGAGGCCACGAAGGCGAACCAAAAGGTAATAATTTGCTGCCACCTGCCTTTAGATCCCGGTGCATCATCCAATGAAGCGTTATTATGGAATTACAATGAAGTAATGGATGTGATATATAGATATAATTGTGTCAAGGTGTGTATAGCCGGACATGACCACAAAGGTGGTCACTCGATTGATTCCCATGGAATTCATCATCGGGTCCTCGAAGCAGCCCTTGAGTGCCCTCCTGGGACTGATGCCTTTGGATATATCGATGTTTTTGATGATAAGTTATCTCTTTTTGGAACTGATAGAATGAAGAGTACCGATATGATCTTCTCTCGCTGAGTATATTATATATACACCTTCTGAAAATTCAGTTTGTGGAGTTTACCATTTAGTCTTGGTTGAGAACAGGATTCTGGATGTCAATTAGCGGAGAGGAAGAGAGAGAGAGAGGAGAGATTAACATTTAGAGTGATTCCCATACCATTGAATCCTTCCTGGATACATTAACTGGGATGTTATCTTATCTTTTTTCCTGTTCTGTTCATCAACCGAACATCATAATATATACTATTTCTTTTGTTTATACTCATATCCTTAATTGCTTCGCCACCTTGGTTGTTTTGTAAAATCCGAATGACTGTTGTTCAATATACACTCGCAACTTTTTGACTCAGACAAAAATTTGTGTGAAACCGTCTCACGAATCTTTATCTGTGAGATGGATTACTAAAAATGTAATACTAATCGAAAATAAAGTGTTTCTTATAAGGAAAAATGTAACATCTTGAAGAAAAATGTAATATTTTTACGATTTAAAAGTATTATTACATTTTTTTCTCAAAATATTACATTATCCCAAATAGTCTCACGACTCTCCGGAGAGTCACTCCTTTGACTTAGTTTTGATGTTTGGCGTGCAACCATGTTGATGGAAAAGTCGAGGGGTAGAGTGGGGAAGGTGGAGGGTTTTTTTTTTTTTTTTTTAAGTAACAGTTGACCACCAGATATCCAACTACCATTTCCCTTTAACTAATTCCCCGGTACAACGACATGGCAACTAAACCAACAGCGTCAATTTGAAAGGAAATAGTGCAAAATAAAAGACATTTATAAGAGCAGAGCAACAATATCAGTAATTTTTATTGGATTTTTGGAACAGTAGGTGTTGACATGGAAGAAAGAGAAATCATGAGAACTTTTGCAAGGGATAGAGAAGTTTGGGGAACTTCTGCAAATGGTGAGTTATTGGAACAGTATTCCATCGCACAAAATTCAATGGTAGCTGCGCCATGCGTGTGTGGCTGCCGTGGCTACCACAGCAGCGCCCAACGGGTGCATGCAGTGCACACGCCAGCTGGGGTGCGTCAGGCGTGTTTGACAGCTTTGTTTTTTTAATTCTTTTTTAAAATTTTATTTGTTTTTTTTCCTCCCCTTACATTTTCTCTTTCTTAATCACACTTACAAAAACTATTCAAAAACCACAAAATAACCCTACTACTAAGGATGCTCTAAATACCTACACAATATAAATCACAAGTACGTACAATAAACTTTTTTAAAAAGTACAACCAAGCATACTGTTCACCAGAGAGTATAAAGGCGAGTCAAGCTAATAACATGTTGTAAATCAACCTTTTTAGTTTGTATGAAAATGTATTATAACTCTAGAAAAAGATAAGAAAATATATTTATTTGGAAAAATTGACACCTCCAAGAATCAAACTAGTTAAAATTATATATGCCCAAAATATGAATTTGCCAACAACACCCACAAAATGTGGGCAATGGACTGTTCTTATGCAGCATAGACACGTTAATTAATTTGCTTGGTATGTAAGAGTAAGACAGAAGTAATAACGTGATTGTTCAATACACATATGATATGATACTAATAAGCCAGACAGAAGAAATTCAAAACAAATATATCTTGAGAGTCCTTATTACTTCTGCTGTGAGCTCTTGGCCTTTCTCTTCTCCAGGAAAAAGAACCCAAAGAGCGAGACGACGGAGAAGACCGAGAAGACGATGGAGCAGATGTCGAGCGTGGCGTGGCGGCCGCTTATGGCCTGAATTTGGAAGAGGTTCTGCGTCTTCTTGGCGTCGGTGTTTTGGCCATAGCCGACCTCGTGACCCTCGGCGTTGTAGGCGTAAACCCTGACGAAGAAAGTGGCGGTGGGCACATCCCTCTCTATCTTCCATTTCAGGGTGTTGGGTTTGGGGTTGTAGGGCTTCGTGCCCATGTTGAATTGGCAGGTCTTGTCCTTCTTCAGATTATCTACCGTCTTTCTCCACGCGCGGTCCACTTGGCTCACCGGCGCGTAGCATAGCTTCACCTTCACGTTCTTGTAGGTTGAGTCCGTTTTAGCCGGGCTACTGCTGTTGTATGACCATGTTACTGTGATTTCGTCATCCCCAGCCTTCAGAACTACATAAACGCATTATTATTATTATTAACAAAAACTCATATGAAATAGTCTCACAAAATTTTACTTATGAGACTGATCGAGTTAAAATAAAGATGTACTACATAATATTTACAGTAAAAATTATAATAATTATATTGTATGTAAGATTATTCTCAAATTAATCAAATAATATACTCCATAATAGTTTGAATAAAATATTCCAAACTTGCCGGCCGGATGATATATATATATATATGAATGATTAAGAAAGACAACTTTTTTTGTTAAGAAAATTTTTGGAAAATAAAGACAATAGCTAAAAGCCAATAAATTAAACATCAATGCGTAGTTCAAATGTGCAATATATACTTCTTATATTGTTCTCTTTGGAGGGTAGAGTAATATACTTATATAATGTTAATTTATTCCTAAGTGATTGCCATATTTCTTTCTAAAATTATTATTTCTATTACTTAATATTAAAAAAACATAAATAAGACAATTATTCATTAAAAAGTCTTAAATAATTAATTAATGTAAATTAGCTGTCATTGAAAATTTCAACTTAGATAGATCATCAACAAAAAAGTTCATAAGGTATGCGTGTGAATACAGTGTATATATCTGTATATGTATGCATATTATATTTGAGAATATATTTGATTTACTAAAAAATTTTACAATGATATTCATTTAGTGCAGTGCATGATCTGATCTATAGGTTTTCTTCATAACAATTCCGGCCTGTTTCTAGCTAGTAAAATATATGTTGTTTGAATTAAGTTGAAATATGAAATAGAATCCAGTGGTGAATATAATCTTGTGGCTATCCTACCTATCACCAGGCTATGGACACAACAATATATTCTGGGCAAAACTGAATAGAATTGAATCCAAACTACTTATTAATCTGAATTACATAAAATTTAATTTTCCTTATTCAAGAGATGAATTGAAATTTCATATATACCTTGTCCTTGTTTATGCTTCACAGAAACCTCAAGGCTTTTCTTCAAGCTAGAAAACAAGACTTCCCCATAACCAGTTGTTGCCAAGCAGCAAAGAAGAAGCGAATAAGTCACCAGAAAACCTCCTATTTGCGCCATTTCGATCTGCCCTTTGGTTAGATCAATTAATATTCCAAGAGAAATCTTAAGAGATCAGATAGCTAGATGTTTGATGGAAATAATGTTGCCTTTAGAAATGAAGATGGCTTGCTTTATATAGATGTACTCCAGAGGACTCACTCGATCACTTTTAATTTATTTACAAGTGGCTGTTTTTTTTTTTTTAATTTTAAATTAATATAATCTGTGTAAATTTAATTTTAACATGAAAAGTCAAACACAACTGCCTAGTAGTTAAAACTATTGATGATGCTTAAGAGACGTGTTAAGAGGTTACTTTAAATTATTTGTGTTATTTTTTGCAGGTTTAGTTAACTAGTTATACAAATACATAATAATAAATACTACATGCAGGAATTGAAAAATGGGTATGGACTTGGCTCTAAATCAAGTTGATGGGGTGACTTTATGAGTAATTAATAAGCTAAGTCATCATTAATTAAGAACACGTATGGAGACAAGTTTAGAAAGTTGACTTTAGGCAAATAGATACTAAGATGTACGGATTGTATGACGACTATCATCTTATCATGCTTCCCTAGCAGTTTGGAAAGAATAATAATATAGGAGGGTTAAATAGGCTATCGAATTACACACGATAATACAATTAAGTCATTGAACCTAAAAAATTTACAATTGAGTCCCTAAACTAATCAATTTCATGTAATTCCTCCCATTTGCAGTTTTCTAACAGGTAATTCTAAATTTAAAATATTTTTTAATTTTTTTAAATAATTATATTTTAAAAGAAAAGGAAAAAAAAAAAAACAGCTTCATGGCCAGTGACATCTTCATCTCCAGCCATGGAGACAGACCTATTTTTTATAATAATATTATTATTTTTTAAAAATAAAAAAAAATATATTTTAAATTTAGTGTAGTTACCCATTAGTAACCAGCAAATTGGTTAGTTTAAGGTTCGCTCTAATTGAATTGTTCCACTGGGGATCAAACTTCTGAGGCTGTGACCTCTCATTTAGCAGAGCCACAACTATGTCGCTTGACCACAAGGCCTTTGGCCCATCTTTTAAATAACAATCTTGCCAAAGAGAGTTTGAAATATTTTGGAATGAAAATAAGGGGGAAACCCGCGCGTCGCCGCCCGCTTGGCTTGTGTGTGTGGTATGGTGTGGCACCTTTATATTCGTCCAGGCGTTTCCATCAAGAATAACTATTTTCATAGACGTCGTTTCCTCAATCTGTGTTACCTATAGACGTCGTTTCCTCAGTCTGTGTTACCTATAGACGTCGTTTCCTCAGTCTGTGTTACCTATAGACGTCGTTTCCTCAGTCTGTGTTACTTATCGAAAGCGTACCGAATTTAAAGACTGCACAGTCTCCAAAAATCGCTTTTAAGGTAATGTTTCATACACGACACAAATTCTTCTTTTTCAATTGAATGATATTCTGAATGTCATCCCCCAGCATTATAAATTAAAATCTCAGGTGGCCAAATTAAAGTAAACATCGTCCTGCCAACCATTGATTTTAAGGGCAGGTCAACTTTCTGATGAAAGATATTTTAATGAATTGTTGATAATTGATAAATAATTATGTTGGATTGGCCGCCGCTTCTCATCGTCCCATATGCACCAGATTTACCCTTTTCGTTTTCTAAATTATCAATTAATATATACCCTTGACATATATAGTTGCTACTGTCCATTCGGTCAATTGTTTGAATATATTTTTCATAATAATACCATGCTTAGCTTTTTTTTTGTTTGAATATATTTTTCATAATACCATGACATATATATGCTTTTTTGAATATATTTTCAGAATGCACCTCGGAGGAAAAGCCTTCCAAACAAGAGTACCAGACTAAGAGTTAGTCACCTTAATCATAGTATGGGCAAGTTGGTTCACCGATCTACGAATGAAAATAACGGATGAATAAGAATTAATGACTCTAACGAGATTAGTTTATAATAATTTATTTAGGGAGTAAAAATGTTAATAACTGTTACATCATATTTAATTTGAGTTAGAATTTATAATTGGAGTTTTGGATTTGATTATATGATGTTTTATTTAATATATATATATATATATATATATATATACTTTTAGACTTTTAGTTATAAGATAAGAGTGAATTTAATCCCCATATGATCAAAGTTATTTAAGTTTGGGAAGAAGAAAGTTATTTAAGTTTGAAGCATTAATTTGAGTAGAAAAAAAGCCAGTAGTTCCGGGAATCGAACCCGGGTCTGTACCGTGGCAGGGTACTATTCTACCACTAGACCACTGGTGCGTTGCAATAGGTGGTGCTTACGAATAAATTTAGTCCTATCATGAGAAATTCTGCTTCTCATAGGGATTTGCATAAGAAAAAAAAATATGTACTTCTCGAATATATAATATATAAAGAGGTAATTCTAGCAGAGGTTCAATTGTCATTAAAACTAAAATATTGGGTTCCGGTTCCCTATTCTTTTCACTCAATGGTCAATAAATCGAAACTAAAATATTGGGTTCCAGTTTTGAAGCATAACCAGAACCTTTCAGTTCAGTTTGAATCGAATTGAACTGTGGTCATCCCTACATATAAGAAATAATTTGTTGGAGAAAAAAATAAATAAAATACTTATTTTAAGAGTAAAATTGCTCATTTAATATTAAAGGGAGAAAATTGTTAGTTTTAAAATAATTGAGCAGCTAATATGAATATATGAATAGTTGAAGTGAAAAAACACTATAAGAAGGTGTCATTTTACCTAAAGAATAAAGAATGTCATATAATGATCGGAATTCCCTTGAGAAACAAATATTGTTATTCGTTTGACCATACCTAATAAAAAGAGAAAATAACTATATATGCCTGATGAAAGCATTATCTGACACATACGAGAAGCCTTAAATGAGAATCTCTTATGAAAAACTATTTCACTTGAATTGGAGATGGTAAAAGGAGGTTCAATTATTATGCATTTAAATGACTTAGCTTTAATACTATTGTTAATTAGTTTTCTTCTATTAAGATTAGTTTTGGTGATGAGATTCATGCTTTAATACTCTTGGCATCTCTTCCTAATAGTTAATTAGGAGCCCATGAGCTCAGACGTTCTATAGTTAGTAATTATATCGATAATGCAAAGATTGAAGTTTGTTGATGTTAGCGATAAAATTCTTGTTGAGGAGATTCACATAATTAAGTTAGGTAAAAATTTTAACTTTAAGTTCTTTTATTAGCGTAGAAGGAAGGCTTAGAGGACATGGTGATGTAGGAAATTAAATAGGGAGTGTACGGGCGTAATGTTGTCTTTAGGGGATTTAGGAATATGTGACATAATATGCCATAACTAGCAACTAAGCACTAGCATTAAAAAATTAACAAGCTAAACAATAACAAGAAAGATAAAGCAAATGCATATTAACAAGAGATGAACACGAAGTAAAGAAATATGACTCAAATACTGGAGCATAATCTACTAGATGCAAGCAAACTTATAGGATTGGGGGAGCACAAACCAAAGATCGGAATAGATCGAATTGAGGGACATGTAAGAATTATAGTCTAAAAATCATTTTCATGATTATTTAAAAAATATAATAATATGAATTAGGAATTGTCACACTCTCATGAGTCATGATGCATCAATTCCAAATCCTAAAAGCACACAAAGCTAATCATCTAATTTAAATCACCCCATTTCTGATCCCCTATTCTCATAGTGAGAAATTTGAAATATTTATGGAGGGGCTTAAAATCTTGACCAAACCTTCATTGTTGTGGCCAAAATCCTCCAAATGAATGCTAATGAATGTTGTACACAAAACATTAACAAGATTCTAGTAAAAATTTCTTCATAACTTCGAAGAACCTTATGAATTCTATCATCTCTACAATAATCAATAATAAAACATCTAGAAATTAAGTAGATAATACAACTCTAACCCAATCCCTAAAACTAACTAACAATAATAGACACAAATAACATACCCGCCCGATGTCCAAGTTTACACTCTCACATGGATGATGAGAGAGTAACCCAATGGGGTAGCTCAAGTGGCAAGTGAACTCTCTTTGTGGGGAAGAATTCTGGGAGAACCCGGGTTCGATTCCCACAAGTGACGATTCCCCCGGGCCAGCTCCTGTGCCTCTCGGAGCGAACGTGGGTGGACCTGGACCGTTAAACGGACAGAGAAAGACCCCGTGAATCTACCAAAAAAAAAAATGGATGATGAGAGTGGGTTCGAGTCTTAGTGGAGGCAACTGTTGACTC
>CM008333.1:24518523-24529064 GCA_002525835.2 Ipomoea batatas | reverse complement strand
TTTGTAAAGGCAGAAGAAGCAGCCAGAGACATAAAATGCCTCGCAATAAACTCACAAGCATCCTGCAATTCAAACATAACACCAGCAGTGCTCAGAGATTCCTTATACTCAGAAATCACATTACCATAAAACTCCTTATCAACTAATGGAATATCAACAGGCAAAGATCCATTCTGCAAATGATCTCCCCAGGACGAGGAAGGTAAGAAGGATTGTGACGGGGGCCTGAAGCCTGGATTACCACATAGACGGACTCTAAGCCAGGATCCTTCCCTTATGCAGCTCAAGAATTTCTCCGGAATCACTTTCATTTTACCAATCCAATCTAACAGCAGGAGTGCATTATCCCTGGTTAGTGGGGAAGCCATACTGGATAGCGAAACATCTGGAGGAGGCAAATTGGGAATATCCAAAACACCAGCATAAGTCTTAAGAAATTTAAGGAGCTCTTCTTTCTTGGTAGACACACCAGCATATCTTTGAGCATGCAAATACTCTCCACCCAGCTCAACGTAACCCTCTCTTTTCCATGGATTAGAGGAACCAAGAAGCTGCACCCATTTACTTCCATTAGCAGGTACAACAACACGCTTCCTTTTGGTAGCTACCTGCCCATAATCATCAACAAGGGGCATTTCAACACGAAGTGAACCAATCTCGGTTGCAGACAAATACTTCTCCTTGAATGAGTGATACAGGAAATGAGCATATGCAAGAACAAGCTTCTGATCATGACTCAGTGAGTCACAAATCATAACTGCATACTTTTCCACGTCTACAGACTTCACACTCGCCTTACTGCGAAGCCAATCGAACACATCCTGCCACTTAGAAAGGCTACGGTGAAGTGCATTTTGTGTTGATTCAGCAATGAAGTATCCCCCAACGCAACGAAACTCTCTGTTCCAACTTGTCAGCCATGATACCGCAACTGAGCCAGCGCATATAAACAACTTTAGATGACCTCCTGTGGAAGCAGAATTCACACTACACAATCCCACATGCAGGTTGCTGTCAAGATACTTCAACAATGGTATTTTCACCATACTAGTCTTTGAAAATGACTCCCAGTAGTCAGCAACAAATAGCAGAAGTTCCAGGTATACATCCTCTGAGACACCTAACACAAGATCAGAACTCTGAATGCACCTCGAATACCACTCGTCTTCTACATACTTTACATCCAAAAACTTCAAAATGTCATTGTACTTCTCCTGATCAAATGCATAGTTCAGAATATATTTCCCATGGGAAGAGATGTTGAGGAAACTCACCCCTTGCTTCCTTGCCTTATCCACCAAGGTCCAAAAGGCAGGCTTTAGCCTTCCAACTTGATTTGGTTTTCGGAAAAACTTCTGTGTTGTATACGACTGACAGGGCATAATATCCTCCTGGAGAAGTTTCTCTCTGATTGAGTCTTTGATCGAGTTAAGACTGGAATATGGAGAACCTTTAAGTGGCAGAAAGTTAAACATGTGAACTAGAGTAGAAGTGGGAGCATCTTGGTTAGCCTTGACTAATGAGGTAAATGCAGCTAAGAAGGCCACAGAAACACAGTCAAGAATTCCCTTGTTCCATTTGTTGTCCAAAAGAATGGCCTCCCTGGATGATGATAGCAAGAAGTCTGCCTGAATAATGAAGGGGAAGTTCGTGACCATTTCTGTAGGAAGGAAAGCATAAATCCCAGGAGAGATATTTCCACGGTTGAGCCGCTCTCCATATGGAAACGCAAGGGTGATCACCCACTCATCAACCTCCATTCTCCTATCAACTCTGCATTCTTGCTTAACTGGGAATCTTTGCCTCCACATATGGTAACTGCATTGTCCATTGCTCCCAGCAGCCTTTTCGTCAGCAGAAAGAACCAGCAGGAAAGACTCAGCATCAATGTTCTTCTTCCTCACAAGATCTCTCTCGCTTGAAATGGAAACCGCACTAACAGAATTGAGCTTTGGCTCCTCATTTTCTTCCCTAACCGAAAGCTCCCTTATCTTTGAGAGAAATAATAGAAGCTCAGGATGAATGCTTGAAAGCTGCTGCTTCACTGGAGCCACCTTGTCAGACTTGAGCGGCAAAACCATAGTTGTGGTAGGACGTTTCTTTGAAGAACCATAGATTTGGTCTATCCGTGCAAGAATAGGGTTCCCATCCACCCATTCTGGAACAATAAACCCAATACCGCACTGCTCGCACGGCTCCTCGTTAAATCGAATCTGGTAGCCATTGCTAAATATGTAAGGCCGAGCAGTGATCAAAAACACACTCTTGAACCCAATCCCTGAAACACCACATCAGATCAGAAAACTCTATCCCATATTATATTGGATTGTATAGTATCAGAAAGCATAATTTAGACATAGCAGACTTATACCAAGAAGTCCAATAGGCTCATCGGGGGATGAGAGTGACAGGAGTTATAGTTACCAAGTTAACAGTCAGTACGACCAATTTATGTTATAAATGAATGAATAGATAAGGGGAAGACAAAAACCTTTTTCGCCAATATAGCCACTCTTGCGTTGGCCTTTCTTGGTTGAACGGCCAACGCTACAAATGGACTCAACGTTCTTACTGGAAAACCCTTTCTCGTTGTTGAATATCACGAGAGTCGCCTTGGCTCCCGTCTCCGTTATATCTTTTGACGTGATTACAAATTCCAGACTAGGTTTCACTCCCGACTCGTACTCATTATCCTCAGCATTCTGCACACCATCCATCACTTACGTATTAAGAAATGGACTATCTACTAGCTACTAGATACAAACTGAACTGAAGAACAAAAAGGACATTTAATTTTAATATAATATATATGTACCTGAATGAGTTCCATTAGAAAATGAACATCCTTTGAGTAGAGCTCGGCGGAGAGGTTTTTAACGGCCTGATGGAGGTCCTCTCTCAGAGAGTTTGGCTCTCCTCCGATTGAAAACTTTCTTCTGCGGATATCCTCAATGTGATCCTTCGGACTCATCGCCATATTGCAAAAAAGGATGATCGATCGGAGTAGCTAAATTAAAGCTTAGTTAGTGAAAGGCTGATCGAGAGACAGTGTGAGAGAGCTTTGGATGATATTACGGAAAATTTATACGGCAATGGAAAGACAGACAACACTGGAAACTGGAGATTACGGATGTAGAGGAAGCGGGAACAGAAGGGTCTATATATCTATCTTAAATGCAGCATGCAATGTAACATTATATTATATTCTTGGAAATATATGTAAAATGAATGATAATCTATCGTAATGTTAGATTCAAAACTTGTTGTGATGAACTGAGTTGCGTAGTTGCGTTGGAATTGGTGCAAGAGGCGTGCACCATTTAAATGTATATGTATATATGCACGTTGATGACTGGCTATATATATATCCCACTTTAATTTGCTATTCAATTCCCAATCTACTCAAAAGTCATATGACTATGGATAAGTTTTACTTCAGGATAGATGAAGATATATAACTGAAAAACTATATATACTCAGTACACAATGTATAGATTAAGACTGGATTTATCCATTTAGACACTACTAAGAGACTGGAGTCACAATTTTAATTTCTCAATCATGCAGAGACTAACATCAATATGCAGTAAATAATAATAATAGACAACAATCAAGAAGGCACCGAGCGAATTGTTAACCCGTTTGAATCTAAGAAGTATAGGCTCATATCAAGATCAATTACTAAGCAAATAATTAAGTACAATAACAAAGATGCTTATATAATTGGATCACCTCCCGGTACCCATTGACGTTGTTTAAGAGTATAACTAGAAATTAATAGTCACGAATTTTTCATGAGGCACGGCCTATGCCTAGTCAGTTCTTCATAACACAATACCTCAATGATGGACTATAGTCACACGGTTGAATTACATACCTTGAGTAACTGCTCTGCTCCAATTTTAGGTCCTAAGAGCATCTTTATCAGTAGGGATATAATTTCACGGTAATTGAGGAGTTTTTGTAAGTGTGATTAGGAAAGAGAAAATATGAAAGGGTGAATAAAAAACAAAACAAACTGAATTTAGAGAAAAAAAATAATGCTAATGTCAACGCGCCTGACGCGGCCAGTGGGCCGCTGGGCACATAGTGACAGCCACGCGTGCGTGGCTTGGCTGGGCAAAAAAATTTGTGGGACCCACTTAATGGTATGATCCTTTGTTTTGAAGGACTCACTTCTTCATTCTCTCTCTTTACTTCTCTCTTGCCTTGTTGGCAATACTTTCTTCAAGAACCGTGTATGATTCATTGGTGTGAATGGCCTAAGTCTACTGCCATATCCACAATTAAACAGCACAAGTTGCCTTTATACTCCCAAAACCCTAATATATAAAAACTACCACCTTTCCATATACGCAACGTGATTACCATAAAAAAAACTATGAAAGGATTTCCAACCACACATACAAAAAAGCATAGTATTGTAAGAACAAGGAAGCAAGAATATCTTGGCAATAAATACTGCCAATACACATAAAAACTAACAATAACTCACCATTCGTTGCCACATCACGGAGTAAAAGTAAATGAATAGCTCGCATAGACAGCTCAACTGGTCACAGGGTGAAGTTTGGGAGAAGAGACTAGGTGGCTTCTTGTGCGCAATGAGCAAAGGTCTAGCATCTATGAACTCTATTGTCACTAATATTATCATTTTTTGTGATAAAATTGTTACAAATATTTGTGACGCTCTATAATTTTGTAACAAAAATTACTAAATTGTGACTATAATTGAGTTGATTTCAAGTTTTGTCACTAATTTATGATAATTGTGACGAGTAATTAGTTGTTACAATTAATGACTTTGTCACTATAATTAAATAGATGAATATTGTGTGAAGTTATATGGTAATCAATGTTTGCCACTAAAATTGCATTCAAGTTGGTGTCAGTAATTTGGTGTGAACTAGGATTTAAATAATATGGTCACTTCTCTTAAAATGAATGTAATTGTGAAAATAAATTTTATAATCCTTTTCGATAGAAATCACGAGGCTTTGTCTTGACAACAACCTGCCAATTAGGCTCCTTAATATTGTTTACATAGTAAACCTACTAAGCTTGAGAAGCTAAAATATATGGTTCATTAGTTTTCAACTTCCATGTAATAATGACCATAGGAAACCCAAATTTGTCAACTTTGAATCCAATGACTACCCTAAGTTTGATTCAAAAGTAATCGAGTTAATCAAATCACTACCCTAACGACATTAGCCTATTATTTGTACATTAAGAGCTATCCACTATAGTTCAATTTTTACAATATGTTTGTATCAAATATGTAATAAAAATTTGATTAATTTGACCAATTAATCGAATTAGTTAATGTATAATTTAGTTTGGTTGATTATGTAACAACTTCTCAAAATAAAAATCCAATTAGTTTGATTCAAAATTAATCAAATTAATTGAATTATTACTCCTAACCACATTAGTAGCCTATTATTTGTACATTAAGAGTCGTCCCCTTAATACAATTTTTGTACAAGATGGTTGTATCAAATATATAATATAAAAAATAGTATACATAATAAAATATTGATTAATTGGACCAATTAATTGAAACAATTGAAGCAATAGTTAGGTTGATTAAGCATCAATTTCACCCCACAGTAATTCAATTTTAAATTAATCAAATTATTAAACAAGTTTAGTCTTTTTGTTGTTTATGTACATTACAAAAAAAAAAAAAACCAATTATTTAAGATATTAGGTATAATCAAATATTCCTTATTGTTATCTATTATTACACTACTTGAGATATTAGTCCAGACTTGTATAGTGTTAGGTTAAATTAAAATCTATTGTAGCAAAATCTTTTACTTCTTCATTCTTCCGACCTTCTTCTTCGTTCCTTGCTTAGCTTTCTTAGCTTCATCTTCATCTTTGTTCCTTGGCTTCTAGCTTCTTCTCGAACCCGTGACCTCGGCTCTGATATCAATTGTTGGATCTTAGCGCTGCACTATGCTTACTTCCCAAGGGGTTACCCATCCCGTGACTGTCGGAAGTCAAGAACCCTTATCCATAGAGTTCCGCAATATTAAACATTTGGACAAAAAATGGTAATTCCTTAAAAATTAATCCAAAATTCCTATCTCAAAATTTATTCTCCTCCTATTAAATTTATTTCCTCAAATTTATTTTGAGAGATTGACAGTTTCTATTAAATTTCGTCTCTCTCAGTCGAAGTCTCGCAGAGCGGCTATGGTAAGTATCATTCTAATGGATTTTAATTCTCATTTACGAGAGAATACACAGTGAAGTAACCATGACACTTGTGTTGCATGTAATTTTCAATTACAACCTAGCCTTGTACTTCAATGAAACCATCTGGTTTTATCTTCCAACTAATTAATGATCCATTACGATCCAAAGATTTACACATCCGGAGGAATAACAACCAATTCAAAGTATGATTGGCACTAAAACATAATCGTGGATGAAAGTTGGTATTAAGACAATAGTAGTTATGAATAAAAATTGGTATGAATTAAACACGTGAATTAAAACTGTCATTTTACTAATATTTGTGAGACCAAATTGACTCAAATGAGTAACAAGCATGTGAACTCATGAGTCATGAGTACTCATGACCTTATGATTGCAAGCATGAACCATGAATATTTTGTTATCATGGCGGAGGTTACTTCTAAGTTTATTCTAATTTAACCCAATAAAGAGGGTTCGTAGTTATCCAAAAATGATCGCCTTCTCCCGGAGAAGGCTGGATAGAGCATCTGCTTCTTAAGAAGAAAGTCATAGGTTCTACCTCTATTTGGCGCGTTTTGTATTCTCTTCACCTAAAGTATTGTATAGGTATTTTAATTACTTTAATTAAAATTATACAACGTGGCGCCTGTAGCTCAGTGGATAGAGCGTTTGTTTCCTAAGCAAAAAGTCATAGGTTCGACCCCTATCTGGCGCGACATGCTATAAAATTGAAAATTTTGTCACTCCCTTTGAAAGATTGAAAGATTTTGCTAGCCCGACCCGAAGAGAAGTGAGAATCTTTGGCTCCACATCAGAATCAATCTGCAGCAGAAAATTACTCAAAAATAGGATATTGAAAACCATGCAATAAGTAAATGAATAATCATTAGGGATATCAGAAAGCTGTTATCAATTTTATATTTTGCACACTAAATTTTCCTAGATTTGGGGTTTCTCTTGGATGTTTATTGTTATTTGGTGCTAAAGCGAAACCATAAAGCCATTTTCCATAAACCATCTCCTATTGAGGTTGTCATATATCTTCTATTGTTTGTCTTCTGTAAAAAAAAAAAAAAAAAAAAAGCCATTTTTCCGTGTTGGCTATCAATTAAGCTGTCGTGGCACACAATAAAAAAAATTGATTATTTAAATTTAAACTTGAAAATAAATTGTTTTGATCATATCCATTCTCCTTAACCACATTCTGAAGTTAAAAACAAATTCATAGAAAAATAAATTTGAAAGAATATACATAGAATGAAAGGATGAAGTGTATGAAGTCAAATTTTACTCCTTGACGAGGCACATAGCTACATCAGCTTTTTTCATTGTTTCTATCTTTCTTTCTCTGAGTATAATCTAAATGCTCAAGATCCAGGAATTCTACATGCTATCCTTGTTGCTGGTTTGTATCCTATTGTAGGGAGAATACTTCCAACTCTCAAAGGTGGAAGGAGAAATGTTGTAGAAACTTGTGGTGATAAAGTTTTGTTGCATCCTTGCTCTACCAACTTCAAGGTGCTAGTCAAAAAACTTGAACATACAATCTATAATTCTATATGATAAGATAACTCGTGAAGATAGTGGTTAATTTTGTTTTGCGGGATTAAAAAAAAAAAAAAAAACTACCTTTGGGTATACAATTTTTTAAAAATAATAATTGTAGATCGAATTTTTTACAATGTTTTTCTTCCTACAAGATGGATTTTTCGGGAAGGACAAAAAAGAAAAAATAAAAAGAAAACCTGTGTGTGGTAACACAATGAAATTATTGGTCTATGCAAATCAACTGTTTTTTTTTTTTTTTGTTTCTTTTTTCTTATTTAATTTTTGTTAGTTAATCTTTTAAATGTTATGCAATGTAATTTTTTTATATAATAAATCATTTTAATAAAAACATATTATAATAAAAAAAATTTAGAATTATCAATTAATTTAAATGTTGTCATGTTTTATTTAAACTTGTAAAGTTAATTAAAGTACAGTTTAGAATTGACAAGTTGTCATAGCCCATGCATGTACACATGTATAATAATTCTTCTATTGCTCTAAAATTTGTGACCTTGTCACCAAGTATACAATGACCAAGCGCCACAAAAGTAAATTTCTTTGCATATATATATAGCACCATTATGTTAAGTTTACTTTCGTTTTGATTTTAAACATTTGTTATATTGTGAATATACATCAACACTATCACAAAAAAAAAAAAAAAACTTGTAAACTCTTTTATTTTAACTTACAACATCGATTATATTGCATAGTAGATCTTGTTGTAGTAGTAAATAATTGATACGGCGTCGATTTTCCGAAATAGACGTCGAATGTCATTTTTAACAAATTTGAAATCATAACATTTAATAAAAAATAAAACAGATAAGATGTCAATTTTTATCTTAGTGTTAATTAATTTTTAAAAAGTACATACGAATCCGGTCTTTAGAAAAAAATAGAGTCGTATCGCTTTACTAAATAATTCTGAAACGATCTCGATTCTATACGTAAACCAATATAATTGTCGTTATTTTAAAAATAATAATCATAATGGTACATCATCGGTTGTTCAAATTTAAAAAAAAAAAACGCCGTATATAAATTTAATTTTTTTTATATGACTCGATGTTGGTTTTTTAAGGAAACTGGAATCATTTTCTTAAAAGAATTATTTAAAATGACAATTGAAGATCGAATTTTTTGAAATGTTTTTTTCCCTACAAGATGGCTTTTTTGGGAAGGACAAAAATAAAAATAAAAAAAAATCGTGCACGGTAACATGCCTATGCTCAACGTGTGGGTTTTGCTTCGGCCGCCAACTCAAATTTATTTTTCTGTATTTATATTTTTTTTTTTTGTTAAAATAACACGAAATTATTGGTCTATGCAAAACAACTGTTTTTGTTTTTATTTTTTTGTTTTTATTATCTAATTTAATTTTATTAGTTAATCTTTTAAATATTATGCAATTTAAATTTTTTATATAATAAATAATTTTAAAAACATATTATAATAAAAAAACTTTAGAATTACCAATTAATTAATTTTAATGTTGCCATGTTTTATTTAAACTTGTAAAGTTAATTAAATTACAGTTTAAAATTGACAAGTTGTCATAGCCCATGCATGTACACATGATAATAATCCTTCTATTGCTCTAAAATTGTGACTTGTGACCTTGTCACCAAGTATACAACGACCAAATGTCACAAAAGTCAATTTCTTAGCATATATATATAGAACCATTATGTTAATTTTTTTACATTTGTTATGATTTTAGACAATTATATCAATACTATCACAATAAAAAAATACTTTTATAACAAAATAATAGTATAATAGTGTTGATGTACATTCACACTATAACAATTGTTTAAAATCAAAACGAAAGGAAAATTTGCACTTTTTTTTTTTTTTTTTTTTTTTTTTTTTGGTATCTCATAAAAAAACTCACCCAACCGGGTACGGATCCAAATTAACTTTCAAATTAAAACTAAAACCTGGAAAACCCAAGCGCAGCCTCCAGCAATGGCGGCAGCCATGAATCGAGCAAGGAGAACACTGGCTTCCCTTCGACTCCCAAGCTCTCTCTTTTCTGATCGGCCCTTCGCAAATCATTCGACTCATACTCAGGTCACTCACTTCTTCCATCCCTCTCCCTCCTATTTCTCTCGATTTCGCACTTCTACAAATATTATTCTCAATGCAAACCAAAAGCTCTTCTTTTCGACAATGCACGATTCAGTCATAGAGCTTGTGCTTTCAAATGATTGGTCCGCTAAGTTCGAGAAAACGTTGTCGGAAAGATGTGGCTCGCCGTTGAGCCACGAAGCTGTTATGTATTTGTTAAAAAGGCTCACTAAAGACCCCAGAAAAGCTCAGAAATTCTTCGATTGGGCTGTGAATGCTAATGGGTTTGAACCGAATTCGTCTGTTTATAGCTTGATGCTTAGGATTTATGCACACAAGGATTCGATGAAGGAGTTTTGGGTAATTGTCAGGGAAATGAGAGAGAAGGGAGTTTATTTTGATGGAGAAACTTACAAATCTATATTTTCTAGCTTCCGCAAGTTGAAAATGGATACTGATGCTGCTGCTTTGGAAAAGTTTCACAAGCTTATGATGAAAGAAAATGATATTTCTGATTCAGTGAATGAGGTGGTTGCAGTGATTAAGAGTTCAGATTGGGGATTCGAGGTGGAGAAAGAATTGTTGAGTAAAAAGATCTTGCTTTCAGATAATCTTATACTTAGGGTTTTAAAGGAACTTAGAGATGGGCGGTGTCCTTTGAAGGCTGTGAAGTTTTTCAAATGGGTTGATGAAAGGCTTGGTTATGA
>CM008333.1:24484683-24496686 GCA_002525835.2 Ipomoea batatas | reverse complement strand
TATGTCATTGCATGGACCGATTGACCCAATGTTGTAAATATTTGAACAAATCATCGTTCTAGAGCTATTTGGACAGACCAAGACTATGATCCCTGACTCAAAGTCAGTAGGTACGATATGCAGACACAAAGTCGAGAGGCTCGCCATCCGAGAATGCTTCATTGAAGGTGGATGGCCTACCAATTACGGGAAATGTCCAAGAGTGGAAAGCCGTTTTTTTTTTCAAATTGTTTGGAATTCAACCTCTAGATGAATTCCTTTTTTTCTACAGCCGTACCCAAGGTTCCACAATTCACGGAGAACAGCTTAGATCTTGAGGTGCAAAATATCACACGGATACTTATCTTTCACTTAATTATTAGGAGGATTTGTATTCCTCGAAACAACGAAGAGAGATATTAAATTATATTTTGTTATTTTAATTAGTGACTTTGAAGTGTGCGATCAATATAGTTGGGAATCAGCAGCTTTAGACAGGGCGTTGTGCAAAGGGGCTCATCACGAAACTTCGACCTTATGCAGATGCTTATTGTTGGTTCAAATTTGGGCATGGGAGAGATTGTCTATGGTTATGCTACAAGGCGTTTTGCCTCAAGAAATGCTTGGAGATTTGCCGCTTGCAGCAAGGTTAGGTTCAAAGTGTGAATAAATTTATGAATGTATATTGTATGTGAAGTAATTATTGTTCTATTTGAAACATAGGTGGAAGTGGCCCGCATTCATGGCGTTCTGTCTCCAAACACGTGGTACGAGTTTATCGTGACCAATTGGAACAAGTTAGTGCAAACAGAGTGAGTCACTGTGATGGTATGTTTATATTTTACAATTATAATACATATTTACATATCATAACATAAATAAAATTTTAACATCACAACATTGATTTTTTTTTTTTTTTTTGCAGTTCAATTTCACTCCATACTATAAAGCCTTGAATAACTTGCCCTATTATTGCAAAGCTAGGCAAGAGTATTGGACAACCCGGGTGCCACAAATTTTCTTTTACATTATTGAGTATCATTGCCCTGAGCGGTTTTGGTTGATGTGGGAAATGAAAATAATGGGGAATTGCATTCATAATTTAATGTTGGACTACTTGACAGGAATCTCTATTTTTTAAATTTATAAATTCAAGTAAGATGCCGGGAGGATTGTTTCTTGTTCTCCATATTAAATTCTGTGTTTTTTTTGTTGGAATGGAACAATTTTATGGAGAAGTGATGCTTATACATGGAAAATTGTTGGTTAATTGGAAAACAAAAATAATGGAGAATTACATTCATAATTTAATGTTTGACTAGTTCACATGAATATGTACTTTTTAAATTTATAAATTCAAGTAACATGTTTCTCTAGGATGCGTGTTTCTTGTTCTCCTTAATAAACTCTGATTTTTTTTGGTTAGAATGAAACAAACTTTATGGAGAATTGAGGCTTATAAATGGAAAATTGTTGGTTGATGTGAGAAATGAAAATGATTGGGGAATTGTATTTCAAATTTTTTTCTTTTATTACATAGGAACTTATGTATTTTTAAATTAACTATTAAAGTAAAATGCCTTGTTTTCTTAGTGTTATATAAATCACGAAAAATTCACTACCATTCCATACCAACATCTCACGAAATCTATAAACTTTTACATATACAATATATCTTTTAACATCTAAAATTTCAATGTGGACATATTTGTTCGTTTTACAAACATGTCGGTGGTCAACACTTATCATAGGGAAATGAAACGTTATTTTGCCTATACCGTTAACAGACAAAAAAATTGTATGCAATTGTAATACATACAATATCAAATCAATATGTATGTTTCGCAGTGCCATCGTGGGTACAAATGATAGGCTCAAATGTGTTGGTGCCAATGTTTTTTCAAGATTGGCAAGGTGCCAAAGGATATACGACGGAGATCCTACATCACGGCTTACAAGCTACTCCGTATTATTTATCAATCACGTAATATTCGGTAACATTTTATTTATTTACTTTTTTTTTCATTCCTAACTATAGCTTTTTTTTACTATTGGTTTTAACTTGCAATGATCAAAATCATTTGCCCGACATTACTACATGCACTATCACAAGGTTTAGTATTCAAATTACGTCGGAGTTATTTCCACTTTTGGTCCCACGACTATGGGATCATTTCCACATTTGGTCCCTGACTATTAAAATTTCTAAATTTGGTCCCACGACTTTTAAATTCCTATCACATTTGGTCCTTTTGATCAATTTCTGGCCACATTCCAGTCACCGACAACTATTTTCCGACGAATGAATTCAGTTAAGAACAATTTTGTCATTTCATTTTTTAAATTTATAATTAAAATAAAAAAAGAAATGAAGAAGAACGCCGGCCTCACTCTCTCCTTTTTCTTGTCGGCGCCGAACGAAGAAGAAGAAGACCAGCTACTGCTGCTCCGATCTACGTGGTGGTTGTTCTTAAATCAACACCCAAAACCCATTCAACACTTTTCATATTGATGGATTTAATTAACCCAGGGTAGTCCGAATCATTAAACCTGAATAAATAATAGTAAATAGCGAATAGATGATTCAATAGGGAAACTAATGAACAAATGTCGCGGGGACAATTGTTGTATTAAATATAGTGTGTAAGAGTATTACACAGGGTGTTGTATTAGGACAATTAGGATAACATGTCTTGTTAAGACAACAATGGGCTATTTTATACTACAAAACTCTCTAACCGCCCCCCTAAAATGAGGGTTGGTTGTAACAAACTTTGACCGCGGGCCCCCCGAGTCCTTCTTTGACCGAGCCCTCAAGACCGACCCGGGGTCGGCAACCCAGCCGAGGCCCAAGGTGCCGACCCGGGGTCGGCACCAACCACGGCCTAAGGCCCAAACCGAGGTCTTAGGTGTCGACCCGGGGTCGACACCCACCATGGCCTAAGGCTAACTCGAGGTCCAAGATGCCGACCCAGGGTCGGCACCAACCACGACCCACGTCCACCAAAGTCATGGAGTGCCGACCCGGGGTCGGCACTCGAGCCATGGCCTACACGGAGCTTGATCTCGGGTCCGGGTTCGCTCGGGTCCCCCTTGCTCCGCTCCTCTGGGTCAGTTCGCTCTGCTCCACTTCCTAATATATCCATCACATATCATTACTAAAACCAAACCCAGAACCTAAAACCGTCCCCCTTGCTCAAAATAGCCCAAAGGTGAAGTCTTTGAAGCAACAATCATCAATGCCAGACATTCCCCAATGCACATCACTTCAAGTGTCACATTCATAGAATTTCTGCCAAGAATTGTAGTGACCCACATCTAAAATTGATCCAAAAATCAATTTTAGGGGTCACCCTCCTCCACAATTATTTTCTTTTTTTGCCTGGCCTTCTCCCCCCAGAAAAGCCAAAATTTGGGATTAAAATCAAGAAATGCAATACCAAGCTCATAGCATCAGAATGGGAATAGTTGCTAGAAATTGGATCCCCCGGAAACTGCCAACCCACGAACCCAAAAATATTTTTCCTTTTCTCCAAATCCCTAATCTTGAAGGTTTTTGAGCATTCTGGGATCGAGCAAAAGAAATCTACATGGTGGTTGAAGATTCGGTTCGCGTGGTGATTGAAGCTTCGGTGCCAAACGAAGAAGAAGAAGCTCGCGTGGTGGTCCATGGTTCGCCTTTCCCTCTCTCTCTTTCTCGCCGGCGCCGAACGAAGAAGAAGAGCAGCCCCGCCGGCGAGTACGCTACTGCTGCTTGCCTCCTTCTTCTTTTTTTCTTTTAAATAAATTTAAAAAATGAAATGACAAAATTATCCTTAACTGAATTCATTCGCCGGAAAATAGTTGTAGGTGATCGGAATGTCGTAGAAAATTGATCGGAAGGACCAAATGTGATAGAGATTTAAAAATCGTGGGACCAAATCTGGAAATTTTAATAATCAGGGACCAAATGTGGAAATGGTCTCATAGTCGAGGGACCAAAAGTGGAAATAACTCAATTACGTCGCTAGTAACAATAGTAATTATTTTTTTTGTGGGAATGACCCGTCGAGGACGGGAAACAAAATTACCAAACTCTAATGGAGCTTGCTCCAGCGGCATCAGCGGCTAGGAGCACCTCCATGCTGGCGGGCGGTGAATCTAAAAGAACCGTGCCCCACTCCCCAAGTTGCCCTAAATTCGCAAGGTGGTCTGCACATTTGTTTCCTTCCCTGAGAATATGCTGCAGGGTTATCTGTTCAAAGCTGCCCAGAAGGAACCGACAATCTTTGACTAGAGACGAATAGCACCCATGATCCTCAAGCTCTCCACTGATTAAGGTGACAACCGCTTCCGAGTCCAGCTCCAGAATCACTCTCCTAAAACCCTTAGCGTTTGCCAGCCGTAGACCCTCCCTTAGGCCCCACAGCTCAGCGGCAAAGCTATTCGTGAACCCAATTTTCGTAACGAACCCAAAAAGCCAATCCCCAAGGTGGTTTCGTGCCAAACCACATGCACTAGCAAGCCCCGTATTTTTCTTCACGGCCCCATCTGTATTAATTTTAATCCAACCGTGACTCGGGCAGGACCAGAAAACCCAGCGCATCCTCCTAGGAGCCTTTAAGTTCCGTTGGTGACCATACCGTAAGGATTCCCTTTATGTGGATTCTGCACGGCGAACGATCTCTTGTGGTGAGGGAAGAACTAGATCAAAAATTCTTCTATTGCGTGATTTCCATAATTCCCAGCAGGTGTAACTGAAGGTCAGTCCCCAGGGAATGCCATTTATCATGTCCACCGAAGAGCAGTTTCGCTTGAGCCACTGTGAGAGATTCGACGCAAGTCCATTGGCGAACGATGTCGGGGTCTGCATTAACCTCCAGCAAACCAGAGCGACGTCACAGTACATTAGAATATGATCGACACTTTCGCACAGCTCACCGCAAGCTATGCAACTGCCATCATCAGTTAGATTCCTTGCCACTCTTACAGCATTGGTGAGTAGCTTGTTCTTTATTGCGAGCCAAAGGAAGATGCGACACCTCTCCGAGATTTTGATCTTCCACACCCAGTCCATGTCCTCCGAGTTATCATCACCTGTAATGTACCTGTAGGCTTCTCGCACAGAAAACATACCTCCCGGGGCAGACGGCTAATAGAGGGCATCGGGTACACGTTCATCCAGGGGGATAGGGATTGACCTGATTTTGTCGACTTCCTCGCTAGGGAGAACATCCTGCAGTTTATCAAAATTCCAAGTACGATTAGGAAGAATGAAATCACTTACCTTTGCGTGGGCGAGATCATCGGTTACGTTCGCACTGTCAAGAAGTCCAAGTGGTTTGTCCCCCACCCACCAATATGACCAAAAACTAAGTGAATTACCTGTACTAACCCTCCAGGCTGCGCCCAGCTCAATGGTGGATCGACCTCTTAGGATACTCCGCCAGCCCCATGACGAATGCTGCGGTGTAGATACTGTGAAGAAATTCCCGTCTTTAACATACTTTTCCTTCATGATACGAACCTAGAGTTTATCCTCACAAGTGTTCATTTGCCAGGCGAGCTTGGCCAGACGAGCTTCATAAAAGTCCACGCATCGTCTCAACCCCAAAGCCCCAGCACTCTTGGGTCGACACACTTCGTTCCACCCCACCAAGTGGACTTTATTTTTGAGTTCAGAATCACCCCAGAGGAAACCTGTAACCCCTCACCGGTCACGAACCGTAAAATTTTTAAGGACGAATTTTCAGCTCGGATTTCCTAGGAAATGGATTATTATGCATATTATGACTAAGTATGAACTTCCTACTTAGTTAAGTTGACATTAGATGGACTATAAGGGTGAAAATTATTTTGATCGTAACATCGCTGTATTTCGCGGTGTACCGAACCTAGCCCAATTTTGAGGATTAGTCTGGGATAAATTTTTGGTTTTGAAAATTATTTGATTTAAATTATTTTCTACCGAGAATTCATCTGTTTCAATCCCGGTCAGTCTAGTTAAGATATTTTAGTTTATTTTATTTATTTTTATTTGAGATCTTATCACATAAGGTGAGATTATTCAACTAAGTGTGGAATGGGTTATAAAGCAGTTTTTTTTTCCCATTTCCCTTGTGATTTCCGAAATAGAGAGGGAGAGAGAGAGAGAGTGAGATCTTCATCATCTTCTTCCTTAAGCTTCAAGATTCCATAGCCAAAGTTTCTTCACAACTCTCAAACTATTCGGTAAAACTTCAATTTTATTCGGTAAATAGCTTTATTTTTCCTCCTAGAACATGAATCTAAGTTAAGATTTCTTAAATTATGTGTTATGTTGTTGGTGGAATCTTAGGGTTTTAAGGTGAAATTGGGGAAATCAACTCCAAGAGTCTTCTACGAGACTAGTAACTCGGTTGAGGTAAGGAATCCCTTTAATTGGTTGAGGTTGTTTGAAACTAGATAATTGATAGCTAGGTTATGAATTGTTGTTGACTTGTGTACATGAAAACCTATATATTATGTGAAGATTATATGCTAGGTGTACATATATTATGAAGAAGGGGAATTATGTATTTATGAATATATATATGTGTGTATGCCGTGTATATATATATATATGTGTGTGTGTGTGCCGAATATATATATATATATATATATATATATATATATATACGTATTATGTACATATATATAGTATGTATAATATATATAGTATGTATGTACGTGTAGTGTAGTATATGTATATATATACGTGTTATATATATATGTAAGCCGTATGGGTGTATATGTTTATATAAATACATACCTAAAAGGTATGTATGTATTATTAGAATAAAAGGTGGTATTATGTGCATATAAAGAATATATGTACTTTGAGTGTTACGCCCATGTTAAGGTTGGGAAGTGTATATGTTATATGCTTTGAGATGTAAACGTGTCAAGCATGATACCTATGTGAAAAATGTGGTGATTGAAAGTGTGTGATAGTTACATTGGAATTGCCATTGTGAGAGGTTGTTAGTATGCTATCTAAATGTTTTGCAAAAGAAAAGGGAATTTCTGGATTTGGTTAAAGGGGGAATCAATTTCCGAGTATTGGAATTGACCCAAGTACGTCCAAAATATTTTCAATGCAAGAAAGGAAAAAGGAAGAAAATTTTTTTTCAAACCCTTGGTTTCTAGTAAAGTTGAGGAGGACCTTGTTAACCTACGGGATAAAGATGGCTTAAAGTGCCTTTCCCGCACGGTGGTTATGTGTATGATCATTCATACTGTGGGCGAAGTCTATTCGCCGAGTACTATATCACCCGGAAGGAAAAGGTACTCCTACGGGGGTGTGCACACTTAAGTATAGTCACTCTATGTTCGGGTAGGTGTCGTTCTTATGAACCTAGTGAGGCTAGCTAGGAATCATTCCAACGCTCCTATAAGTCCAGGGGATCAGTATAGACCGGGCGATGACCACTGAACCCGAGCTCGAAGATCCAAGTGGTCAAAAGTGGAGAAAGAACTCCAAAAGCCTCACACCTTCTATCTAGGACCATGTGAAATTTTGAAATATGAATGTAGTTACGCTGTAGCTACGGAAAAGAGAGATGTGACAAGTATTTAAATACCCAAAGGTTGTGGGTGATGAGA
This sequence comes from Ipomoea batatas, assembly GCA_002525835.2. NCBI lineage: Eukaryota > Viridiplantae > Streptophyta > Magnoliopsida > Solanales > Convolvulaceae > Ipomoea > Ipomoea batatas. Next base: position 24,489,105 of record CM008333.1, on the reverse strand, counting down.
GATGTGACAAGTATTTAAATACCCAAAGGTTGTGGGTGATCTCTCTTTGAAAAGTGAAAAGTGAAAATACCCAAAGGTTGTGGGTGATCTCTCTTTGAAAAGTGAAAAGTGATGAGAATTTCCTTATGAGGGAAAGATTTTTCAAGTAAAGTGATTAAGAGCAAAATGTGGAATTTGTGTTTTTCCATTACTTACTTGTATGCTTAAATGTTTAGCAATATATTCTTTGGGTGAGTAAATGATTTTCAAATGACCTCGTCTAGAGGGAAAATGATTCGAGATGATATTGAATTTTGCCATTGTGTGTGCAAGTTGCCATTTATAACTGTTGCAGGTAGAACCTCTGTTGATGAGTAAGTTATAGGGTTTCCATGTAACAATTTTTCAAAACCTTTATTTAGTTTTGAATAACCCGCGGATATCCTTACTTAGCCGTCGTGCTAACTGCAGTTCACTGTGTTCCTAACAGATGCAATCTAGCGTCAGTTCCTGTAGCCCGGTGAACTCCGGAAGTTCACCGGAGTATGTTTGTGAAGGCATGGATACGACGTGTACATACAGATGATGGAGGGTGAAGACCCATACGCACCTGGTTATGCTCCTGTAGCTCCCGCTAGCCCGCATTTTCCTGTAGCTCCGTCGGCCCCATTTGTTTCTTGCCCTGTTATGGATGAGGTCCAGGCTTCTTATGGCTTTTACCCCATAGAGCCTTTAGAGGGTAGCGATTCCCTTGAGTTCATAGTGCATTACCCTTACCCTTGGGACCCTAGCCCTCGGGACTACTGGGATGAATGGTCGATGGTCATAACCACCTCTCGGTTTTTGGACCATATCACCTGGTACGAGGGGGAGTGGCACTTGGTCTGGGGAGAGTTCACCGGCCCCGTGTATCGAATGATTGACTAGACGTCGAGTTCTTGGGAGTTTTTTTTTGTGTACATACTTTTTGTAGCCTTAGTGATGGCTAAACATGGCTAGACGGGTCGTAGTTGACCCTTGATCTGTATTTGGCCCGAGGGGCAAACTCATGTATATATAAGTGCCTGTATGTATGTATTGCTTAGTTAAGCCTTTTCTTTCAACTGATATGTATACAAGTGTATAAGCAACTGTTGGGTGGCTGTTGTGGTTAGAGGAATTCCCTTTAGCCTGTGCACCTAGAGTGAGGTTTATCGCGAAATGATAGAACTCTCTCTCTAGGTGTGGCGGTAACTCCCTCGGATGTATGGGAAGGTAGGTCCGGGGTGTTACAAAACCCCTACAAACTCTATCAATCTCCTTACTAATCCCCACCGGGAGTTTGAAGACCTGCATGGAGTAGACAGGCATAGTAGCCAGTACAGATTGAACAAGGACTTTGCGTCCCGCAAGGGAAAGAGTCTCCGCCTTCCAGTTTGCCAATTTCTTTTTCATGCCCTCCAGGATATACGTAAATATTTGTTTGGTGACTCGCTGTTGGAGAATAGGGACTCCAAGGTAATTCCTCAAGTTGTCCGAGACCGGTATTCCCATAGTTCTCTTCAAATCTCTTTTGACCCCTGCATTAGTATTAGGACTACAAAAAATACAGGATTTATTAACATTAATAATCAAACCTGACTGCTCTGAGAAAGTTTCCAAAGTGTCCATGATGACTCGACCCTGAGCTTCCGAGGCCTCCGCAAAAATCATTAGGTCATCAGCAAAAAATAAATGGGAGACACCAGTACTGCCTCTTGAGACCACAACTGGTGTCCATTTATTACTATTCACCTTAGTCTGAATCATCCAGGAGAGCTTTTCCATTACTAGGATGAACAGGTAGGGAGCCAAAGGATCGCCCTGGCGGAGCCCTCGACCGGGGCGAAAAGGCGCAAGTTTCTCTCCGTTCCAAAGCAAGGAAATGGAACTTTCCCTCAGTGAAAACATAACCAGCTTGATCATCTAGGCCGGGAATCCAAAGTCCTCCAGGGTAGATTCAAGGAAATCCCAATTGATGCTGTCATAAGCTTTGTGAAGATCGATTTTGATAGCCATATTGCCCTTTCTCCCTTTTTTAAAGCGCATAGAGTGTATGATTTCCTGCGTAAGAATGATGTTATCCATAGTAGATCTTCCTGGTAGAAAACTATTTTGATAAGGACCAATGAGTTTCTTCATGATCGGTTGTATCCTGTTCACAATGACCTTGGAAATTATTTTAAAAGAGACATTGAGGAGGGTGATTGGTCTGAAATCCGTAGCTGATTCTGGATTCTGCTTTTTTGGGATTAGTGAGATGAAGGATTCGAGGAGCCCAACTGGAACCTCTCCTGTAGTTAAGGCCTCGTTGACTAGGGAAGTGATCCGAACACTCACCCCTTCCCAGAAGGTTTGATAAAAAGCCGCTTGAATCCCATCAGGGCCAGGACTCCCGAACTTTTTCATTCCCATCACCGCTTTACGTACTTCATCTGGACTCACTCTCTGGGAGAGTGACACAATTTGGTCATGACTAAGCTTGGGTCCCTCGTACGGGGGATCCCTGATCTCGTGTTCTAACATTCTCCTGTTAAACAAATCAATAAAGAAGTTAGATATGTGCACTAAGATGTCTTTGAAATCGGAATTCCACTCACCATTGATTTTAAGCATTCTGATTCTAGCCCGGTTCCGTCTGATGAGGGTGGACTTATGATAGAAGGTTGTGTTTCTATCCCCGTCTTGAATCCACAACATTCTAGATTTTTGGAACCAAAGAAGTTCCTCTTCTGCAAGCACTTCGTTCAGCTCCACAATAAGCTTGGTTTCCAAAACCTGTAGACCTCTTGAGGAAGGGTAATGAATAGATTCTTGAATACCCTTGATCCTAGCTTGAAGGTTGGATTTCCTCTTGAAGATATTCCCAAACACTTTCCTGTTCCACTCTTTACTCTGGTTTTTAAGCTCAGCGATGGTACTCACTAGATCCTTACTTGTGTCGTTCTAGATATTAAACCAAAGGTCCTTGTAATCCTCTCGCCTCAGCTAGGCCCCTTCGAAGCGAAATGGTCTATTATCCTTTCGAGGAGGTCTCTCGGCTACCCCAATAAATTTGAGTGGATGGTGATCCGAGTGCGTTCGCGGGAGTATAGCTGACTTTGCCTCCGGGAAATTGGATTGGGCGTCAAGATTTCAGAACACACGATCCAACTTCTTACGAATCACTGTCCGCCCACCTTCTTGCCTATACCAGGAGTATCTAACTCCCATAGTACCTGCGTCAAGCAGCCCACAATCGTTGAAACCATCCACAAATTTAGCACACCGATTTAGGTTGACTGCAGAACCACCCCATTGCTCATTAGCATCAATGATGTCATTAAAGTCCCCCATCATGATCCAGGGTCCTCTATTCTTGTTTGCATAGTCCCTACAGTCATTCCAGAACAACTCCTTGGCCAGAATGTTCGGCCTGACATAAACAAAGGACACTCTAGTGGCAATCGTGCCCGAATTTCTCACAATTCCATGAATTGCTTAAGACGTGTGTCTAATAATCGAATAATCAAAATTACTAGTCTTCCAGAAAAGAGCTAACCCCCCAGCAAAACCTAAGGGGTCAACAACGAAATGCTTGTCAAATCCAAGCTTTTCCGCCATGTTCTTAATTTTTCTAACATCTTTCGTTTTTGTTTCTAGGAAGCAAATAGCCCCCACCTCTTAATCACCCATCATGAGCCTGGCATGACTGACCGTTTTTCAGTTCCCCACGCCCCTACAATTCCAACTGATGCAAATCATTGAGACCCGGCATGCAACAAGGGAGAATTATTATCGCCTCCCTTTGGCGTCACCTGATTATTAACTCGGACTCTGCCCTCCGGAGAAGGCGTCACATTTCCACCTGGGGGCGGATTAGAGCTTGTACTAGGGAGATTTCCAAAGACGAATAGTTAACCTGGATTAGAACTCCCGTTGGAGAAGGACCCCAAGCGACTCGAGCTCATTTCTGGCACAGTTGTTGTTGAATTTTTGCCCTTATTATTCTTTCTTTGATTTTTCGGTCTGGGTGTTCCCCTCTTGACCGTTTCCAGTAACACAGGTGTCTCCTGCAACCCTTCCAGATCCTGCAAAAAGGAGAAACCATTAGACACTGGAATTACGTCCATTTGTTTTCCCTTACCTGTGAGTTTGGTGGCAGAATGCGATGGTGATTTACGGCTTCCGGCCGGTTGAGCCACCCCACTCGCAGTTCCGGTTCTAGCACTGGTTTGTGCCACCTTCGACCCAGTGTTAGAATTCATCGAGTTAGTTTTGACCTCCCCTTTTGATTTCCCTCTCGGTTTACCAAGGCCCTTTTCTGAACCCTTTTGTTTACGACTTACGATCATCTATGCACCATGTTTGGCGATGGGAGTGGAAGTTTGAAGCTCTTCCACATGCATGTTATCTGTCATGTCCTCTTCTTGTGGGTTACCCTGC
>CM008333.1:24398563-24411863 GCA_002525835.2 Ipomoea batatas | reverse complement strand
GACGTCGGTTTGTGTCAAACCTATGTCGTACATATTTCTTTATGTTTTTTAATTTTTAAAATCACAATACGACGTCAGTTCTTTAGAAGAACCGACGTCGTATTGTTATCGTAATTTTTTAAAAATTATTTAACGTTGGTTTTTTAGTAAAATCGACGTTGTATCCTTTTTAAAAAAAATTATAAATATAAATAATTATTTGATGTCGGTTTTTTAAAAACCGACGTTATTTAGGTGACGTTAAATGTATTTTCTATAGTAGTGTAAACTTCTAAAATTGTGAACATAGAGTTCTAAAATTGTGAACATAGATCCGGGTCCACATTCCAAAGTGCACCCGGGTCCATTGCATAATTTGCCCTTAACTTATGACCTACTCACTGTTGCAAAAATCCCCGCCTAGTCGCTAGGCGCTCCTAGACCAAGGCGAATTGCTCCCTAGGCGTCCGCCTAGGTGGTCGGCCGCCTAGCGCCTAACTCGGCCGACTGGGCCGAGTTGGTGACCGACTGGACTGAATTTGGCCGACTTAACTCGCCCAACTCGGTAGAGTTAGCCGAGCTAACTCGAGAGAGTCGGCCTTGTTAATTTTATTATTGTATTTATATATATTTAAATTTATTTATTTATATAAGTAAGACAAGTAAGACAAGTAAGATATATATATATATATATATGACATACACCCACACACATGAATTAATTTTTTGTTTTTATAAATCATCGCCTAGAACTACCTAGGCGCCGCCTAGACAGCTTAGGCGCTAGGCGCTAGTCTACCGCCCGACTAGCGCCTAGCGCCTACTGCAACCATGGACCTACTTACACTTTGAATGTGATTAAGTTAGCCATTAGAGCATCCTTATCAGTTGGGTTTTTTCTCCAGTTTTTTGTGGGTCCCAGCTTTCACCTCATCATCTACTATCTCATTCAATCACAAAAACTCTTCTCCACACTAGTTTGAGTTTTTCTCAATTTTTTTTTAGGACCTACTATTTTCTATCCTATATTTTAATTATTTCTTTATTTATTTAAATTATAAATTTATAATTATAAAAATTAATTAAAATAAACATTCCTACGTTTAATTAAAATGATAATTACAAAAATTTAAATTAATTTTCGTTGTTGCTTTTTTATTTTAATCATTTTAAATTTTAATTATAATTAAATCATTTAAAATTTAATTCAAAAATATTAAATTTAGTATTTTATAAAAAAAATTGAAACAAAAATAATAAAACAATAAAAAAAAACAAACAAATTAAATGAAAGAAAAAAAAAAGAATTGAAGGAGCGTAAAACAGAAATCTGAAACCAAAAGGAAAAAAAAACAAAGAAAAAAAGAAAAATAAATGGAGATTGAAAGTGGCCGCCAGCTGGCTGTCACTCTCAATCTCCCAAGGCGACAATTGCTTTGTTTTTATTATTATTATTTTTTTTAATTTTCTGACATTAACCCAACATTTGCAGGGAAGTATTTTGGCAAAAAACTAACCACCACATTAGTTCAAAACATTTGCTTACCTATTACACTATTCTAAAAACCAACAAATCTTCATTGATGTAGATGCTGTTATTCCTAATTAACCATTGTGCTTATTCATAAGATTTTGTAGTTGTACGGTTTACTTTTCATTCAAAGGTAGCAAATTATACCATAGACTATGGTCTACCTTGCATTGTAGATCCTGTCCAAAAATAACCTTAAGATTCTGTATATGTAGTTGACGATTTTAGTACTTGTAGCAATCATATTATGTGTCAGTAATTATCAAGTTATTTATTTACATGTACAAATACTATGAACTATAGATACAAAATGTGTTAATTGAATGTACATAATTTTTGTATCAGATTCACAATGCAATATCAACCCCTAATTCAAGTTATAACAATCGTTCAACATTCATAGTTCATCACGGGTCCCCCAAAAACTCCGATTGCAGGGGCCCACATGCAGAACTTCAGGCATTAAAGTCGTGGTGTGCTAGGTAGGTTGTGATCATTTGGACCATCCCGTGCATGCTTTATCACACACATTCCGCTAATTATATTGCATTTTTCAATAATAATTCTTGTATTAAATCCCGTACGGAATGTTTTATGACAAATTTTTAGTTGATTTTTTTTTTTTGAGAACAAAATCCGCGTAGATTAATGCAAAAATGCAGAAATAGAGTCAGGAGGGATAGAATCCCAATACAAAGTGTTAGTCTGTGCAAAAGCAGCAGACGCAAGAGTATGAGCAGCCATATTTTGTGCTCTAGGAATTAAAAATAACGAACATGAATTAAATAGAACCATCGCATATCTACATGCGTCAATAGGAAACCCGACATGAGAACGAAACGTAGAGCGATTTGATAACAAGGCCCCTCGCAGTTGCGAGCAATCTGTGAACAAATTGATCTCCAAAACTCCGGTGCGACGTAACCATGCTAGCTCCTCTTTGCAGGCCATTGCCTCCGCCATAAAAGGGGAAGAACACGGCGGAAGACGTCCTGCTACTGCTGCAAGAAATCCTCCATCTTGATCGAAAAGTACCGCCGCAAATGTAGACTCGCTAGAGTCCAGTTGGTGCCCGGCGTCGAAATAGCAGCATGGCAGCAGCGAAGATCCGGACGTGGAAGTGTTCTGCGCTAGCTCCCCGGCACCTGGGCTGCCACCGTGATGGACAGAGCGCCATGCATGCAGAGCAGTTGCAGCTCGTGCGGCGACTACTCTTGGCTGCGGTAACCACCCCTCCCACACTGCGGTGTTGCGCGTCTGCCATAAGGAATAAAGCACTGCCATAGATAGAGCAAGATTTTCCTCAGTCATGCCCAGCATCAATTTCTTGAACCAACTTACAAAGGATTCATCAGTCACACTAGGTACATGTAGATTAAGCTCATGCCAAACAAAAGAGGAAAAGTCACACAACACAAATGCATGCATAATGGTCTCATGACCTAGTCCACACATTGGGCATGCAAGATCCACCTCTACCCTCTTTAAAATCAAATTTGTAGTCACAGGGAGTATATCATTTAGAGCTCTCCAAAGAAAGATCTTCCACTTTGGTGGTATTTTGAGCCTCCAAAGGGAATTCCAATGGTCAAAACCACTTGAAGAATAATCAATTTCTCCTATAATGCGCCTGTAGCCATTCTTTACTGTGTAACAACCTCTCGGGTCCCCATGCCAGTACCAAGAATCCTCATAGTCAGGGGAGACAGGCACTCGTAGAATACGCTCCACATCAGTAGGATGAAAAATATCAGTCAAAACGGGTAAATCCCATGTATTAGTCTGCTCACTTATAAGTCCAGAAACTAACGCACCATTTAAGTAGGGTGGCATTAGAGTCTGTATCATAGGACTAGGATCATCAGGCAGCCATGGATGACCCCAAATTAATGAGGTTTTACCATTCCCAATCCTTCTTCTCGCCCCCTCACATATAAAATCATGAGCAGCCATAATACTCCTCCAGCAGTAACTCGGACATGATCCTACAGAAGCATCAACAAATGTAGACCAGGGAAAATATCTAGCTTTATAAACTCTTGCCACTAGGGAATGGGGGTTAGTTAGCAATCTCCAGGCATGTTTGCCCAACATTGCCAAATTAAAAGCTTTAAGATCCTTAAAGCCCAAACCTCCATATTTCTTAGGCACACACAAACGATCCCATGCCTTCCAATGAATACGAGTATCATTACCTGATCCCCACCAAAATCTGTTCATGGTCCTCTCAATTGATTTGCAAACCCCATCTGGTAACAAGAATACACTCATTGAAAAGGTGGGCATAGATTGTGCCACACTCTTCAACAAAATCTCCTTCCCAGCTTGAGAGAGGAGCTTCTTGTTCCACGACCCAATCCTCTGCTTGATTTTATCCTCAATATATGAAAAGGCTGCCTTCCTATTTCTCCCCACAAAAGCAGGGAGGCCAAGATACTTCCCAAAGTTAGGGGCTTGTGACACCCCAAGAACTTGAGCCACCTCCTCCCTGCAAACATCTGTGGTATTCCTGCCGAAACAGACACTAGATTTTGCATAGTTAACAGCTTGACCAGACATATTCTCGTAAGTGTTCAGGCACTCCTTAATGACCCCAGCCTCCTGTACATTTGCTTTAAAGAACAACAAGCTGTCATCTGCAAAAAACAGGTGCGAGACCGGCGGGGCTCCCCGTGCTACTCTGCAGCCATGAATAGAGCCCTCTAGTTGAGCCTTCTGGAGCAACAAAGAGAGGCCTTCTGCACAGATAATAAACAAATACGGAGAAAGTGGATCACCTTGCCTGAGCCCACGGGTGGGGGTAATCTGACCCGTTCGTGCTCCATTAATCAAGAAACTATAAGACACTGATGTAACACAGAGCATAATCAACTCCACCCACCTTTCAGCAAAGCCTAGAGATTGCATCATTCCACGCAGAAATGACCACTCCATTCGGTCATAAGCTTTTGCCATATCAAGCTTTAGAGCCGCCCACCCTACCACGCCTGATTGTTTCCTGTTAAGATAGTGGCCTACCTCTGCAGCAACTAGGATATTATCCGTGATAAGCCTATCCGGAATAAATGCACTCTGTGACTCAGAAATTAATCCCCCTAACATATGCTTCATTCTGTTGGCCAACACTTTCGCCATAATTTTATATACAACATTACACAAAGCAATTAGCCGAAGGTCTGAAACCATCTCTGGCACAGACTTCTTAGGGATAAGCACCACATCAGTATTATTCAAACCAGCAGGAAAGGAGCAAGAGTTCAAACAGTCAATCACAAAAGCAGACACATCTCCCCCTACCACATCCAGTAGTGCTGATAAAAACCAGGATTCATCCCATCAGGGCCCGGGGCCTTGTCAAGGAACATTGAAAATAAGGCAGATTTTACCTCATCTAAATCAAAAGGCCGTAACAAGGAATCATTCTCCCCCCGAGAGACCCGAGGGGTCACAGATGCAAAAAAAGACTCCATTGGGGCTGAACCATTTGTTCGAAAGATATTTTCAAAATAAGATAGAACAATAGTAGACATGGATTCACCCTCTACCCAGCTACCAGCTTCGTTCTTAAGTTTAGAGATAACATTTTTCTTTTTTCGAGCAGAAGCATACCTGTGGTAAAACCGAGTGTTCGCATCTGCCCCTTTCAACCAGTGCTGCTTGGCACGTTGCCTCCAAAAAATATCCTCCTGAGCCTCAAGGCGAGCCAACTGCTCCTCCACCATCCCGAACTCAGCCAGAGAGGCCGGGTCTCTAAGCCCACGGAGTTATAGCTGGTGTTCACGGAGATGTCTGATACGCTCACCAAACTTGTGAAAATGGTCACCGCCCCACCTCCGCAAACGGACACCACATAAATTCACACAACTCATCAAGCCTCCATCTCTACCCTCCTGCCATGCACTCTCCACCACCTCCCTACAACCTTCATCAAGAAGCCATGCCATTTCGAATCTGAATCCCACCCGCCTGCTGCCAACAGCCGAAGGGGATCCATCAACGCACAAAAACAAAGCAGAGTGGTCCGAGGTTCGTGTGAGAATGTTCTCAACAAAAGCTCCTTCCCTCATTCCACGCCAATGATCATTAGCCATGACTTTATCCAGCCTCTCCTCCAACCAATCTCTAGTACCCCTTCCCCTCTCCCAGGTAAATTGATACCCCCTCATCGGTAACTGTGTCAAGCTACAATCATCCATAGCCTCCCCGAAACCGCGTAGGAGAACATCTGGATGTGGGTTTCCGCCTCGCTTCTCTGACTGATAGAGGAGATCATTGAAATCCCCCACCACCACCAAAGGAAGCGAAGACCTACTAGCTAGGATCCTTAATAGATCCCATGAATCCTCTCGCCTGCTCCGTTCAGGGAAACCATAATAACACGTCATCCGCCAACTTTCCAGACCTGCAACTGTGACCTCCACATCCACATGATTTCTCGAATAGCTCAACAACCTAGCAGTACGGTTTTTTCTCCACAACAATGCAAGTTCACCACTTAAACCCACATTATCAACATAAAATAATCCTTCATAGCCAAGCTTGACTCGGAGTCGCTCAGCATGACCCCGACCCACCTTGGCCTCCATCAAGAACACAAACTCGGGCTTCTTACGGGACACTAAGTCCACAATCTCTCGAACTGTTCGTGGATTGCCCAAGCCACGACAGTTCCAGCTAAGAACACTCATGATGACGGGCGGGCCTGTGAACCAGAACCCGCCGAGAACAAGTTTTTTGGAACATCGGTCATCTGAACATCATTAGCAACGCCACCACCCCTTCTCCCACCACCACCCGAGCCCTCCCTCCGCCTCTTTGATACTGCCACCACGCTAGTCTCGACATGCTGATCACCTGCCGAAACCAGCGCCCCACCCGTTGTCGCAGCCTGCTGCATATTATCGCACATCGGCGAGGTTTGGTGTTTCGGCGGACCCGACAAGTGTATTAACCACGGGTCTCCAACCGGCCTTGGCCCTCGAGCTCCTCCAGCCCTCAACTCCGCACCGAAAGGGTAATGTTCGACCGGCATTGTAGACTCCCTCGCCTTTATACAAAATTTGAAGGAATGGCCGAGCATACCACAAAAGAAACAGTACGTGTGTAACCTCTCATACCTGAAGGATACCCAGGAAGTGGTCTTATCACTCTTCACAAGATTCATTCGACGACGAATGGGACGTTCCACTGGTATTGCGACACGAATACTGTAGAACGTCCGCCAAGGTGTGCCCGCGAACCTGTCATCACACCGCAGAAAGGTTCCAAGGTAATTCCCAACCTGCTCCAACACGGAATCAGACGTATATCCCAACGGGAGGTCGTGCACCTGAACCCACATGTCGACTGAGTTCAGAACAACACTACCCGGCAATGCACCCAGCACAAGCTGACGGCAAACTAACGTATGATTTTGAAAGAACATGGCCCCTCATCAAGAACATACCGCATATCTGACTCGTGATAGAACACAAACATGAAAAGATTCGGTTGAACCTCCGAGACTTGCACACCCTTCACCGGCTGCCAAACTGATGCTAACACCTGCCGCATATACTCCACCTTGATCAGCTTGCTTGTCAGAAAACGTCCCATAATAACCCATGTTGATTCACCGTCGGTAGGATTATCGTCGGCCTCATCAAACACTGGTTGGAACTCCTCTGCCTCATCCTCCAAAACCATATCTGCCCAGCGCTGCGTCAATCCCCCAACTCCTCCATCAGTCGAAGACATCGCCATGCTAGCAGAACGCACGTAGAAATAACAAGGAAAACCGATGACAATCACCGGAGGAAAACCAAGAAAACGCAAGAAAACCTAGGAAAACCCTAGGAGAGAAAACCGAAACCCTAGAGCAGCTAGGGAGAAATTTTTAGTTGATTAGTTTATAAATATTTAATAATTATATAAAATGTGTTCATCATCTTGATCAAGTCAAGTATTATAAAGTTTGATAAAAAAAAATGTACACTGTCAAAAAGACGTCGTCATACCTACTACGGAGTATTATATATAGAAATATATGGTGATGTTTTTGTAAATAAAAGATTAGTTATTTATAAAAAAAATATATCCATCACTTTTTAGGACAAGATGTTTAGGACATTCGTTCCCATTAATGCATTTTGGATAGGTTTTTGAGGAGGTCAAACTGGGGTGGAGGAGAGAGATGAGAGATAAGAACCTTAGTCTTTGCTGAAAGACCAAGCTTTGTGGGTTCCACCAAGAAAAAAAAAAAAAGACAGTTTGTCTTGCGTGAGGCACAACTTGTGCACTTAGTCGGTTGTGTGCACTGTATGTGCTTGACTTGGCACGTAAATCTTTAATTCTTTTTTTTTTTTTCCAGATTTAGATTTTGTTTTTGTTTTTGTTTTTTTCTATTTTTCCCTCTTCTCATTTTCTCTTTTCTAATCACACTTATAAAAACTCATCAACAACTACAACTACTAGTGATGCTCTAAGATATTTAAAGTTGGTAGAATTGAAGCAACATTTTGCATAGTTTTTATCTTTTATGTTGGATTGTCGGTTAATTGTGTGGAGATTCTGTTTTAGATATCATAAATAAAGTTGTTAAAATCGAAAAAATATTTTTCATAATTTGTATATTTAGTATTGGATTATTGACTAATTGTGTAGTGATTCTCTTTGTTAGGGTGGCCTCTATCTTTTGACTATCTTTGGGGATATAGACCCGTCCTAACCCGTCTTAAGGATAAAGATCCGTGAAACGATTTTACACAAGTGTGACCCTTAAGTTATTTTGATATTTAGTCAAAAAGTATTATTTTTGTTACATTTTGTACACAATTTTTTTTTTGGGCCACATTTTGTCTTTTTCACCAAATCTTCATACTTCAATACAAGTTTTGTTGGGTTATTGGCTTGGTAATTATAAAGTTTCAAGTTTGACTTTCAGTGAGAATGATTTATTAACTTTAATTTATTGGTTTGAACTCAACTATGAACAACCTATATTGGTTTAATTGCTTCATTGTGGTGCTTTGTTGGCTATGTTACAATGCGAGATTTACTTAGTACACACTCGGATAGTAGTTACAGATTTATCTTGTCACCCCAAAAAAAAGGATGGTCTCAAACTAGAAATGTAACACATTACAATAATTTTCTACTGGAGATTTAATCAGAATAACCAAATGCAGGGAAAATTAAAAAAAAAAAATTGGCAAAAATAATACTTTAAGGTCAAATGTCGAAGTAGCATGACTCTTGTGAAACCAAAAAAGAAAAAAATTCTTCCAAAATTTTATATGAATATGCAATGATATCTAACGTCAAGAGGCCGATTCTTGACCGTAAGTATGAAACAGCTTTAAATCTCTAGACCACATGTCCCATCGTTAAAGGTTCTTACAGTTCAATGAAGGAATTAGTCATTGTGTTCTACGATGAAAATTCTGGACTACACTCAAAAAATATATAATATATGCATTTTTTTGGGCTAACTATCTAGGTATGTAGCTATCATTTTTATTTTACTTATTTAAAAAATTTCGTATTTTAAGGAGAATACTGTGTCCAGGAGAGTAGTAATAGGCCACTCTTTTGCTCACAGGATAAGACATGCCACCTATAATATACATGAATATGGTTTCTCTCCAAATTGAGACAGCTGTGACGACAAAGTTGTACTATGTACATGCCTATATTGTAGTAGTGGATAATAGAGAAGATATATATTATTCTCACAATGAATTGAATGGTGTTGTGTGGTCCATTCTAAATCTTGTTTTCAGGGATTAAGTGAGGGGATTTGCTTTCACTAATCGTCATTAGATTTGGTGGGGTGAAAAGCATTTGGAATATATATGGAGAAGGGAATTGAAATAGCTAGCAAATCATGTATCTTTAATGTTTATGATAGTAACTGCTTGACAAACATGTACAGTGTGTGAGTGAGTGGATTCCATGTATTATGTGGGTCTAGTTTTTATTTTTTAACCCAAATATTAAAAATAGGGCAAATTTTCTTATCAAACCGTCTAACATCCTCCGTAAGACGAGTCGGATTTTATATAAGTATTACATTTTCAAGTTAATGCCATATGGAGTCCTCCGGATATAGTGATTTTGTCACGTTTACTCTTAAACTTTCAAATTAATCACTTGTGGACCGTGATCTTCAACTTTCAAATTGTTACCATCTGTGCTCCAAGTTAACCACTCATGGTCCTTAAACTATCAAATTTTAACTTCCAGGAGGACCATGACTGGTTAAATTTTGAAAGTTGAAGGATCATGGTTGGTATACTTGGACCAATAAAAATTTGAAAGTCGAAAGATCATGGGGGGTTAATTTGAAAGTTTAGAACTAGACGTGACAAAATCACTATACTCGGAGGACCGCAGATGGTATTGACTCATTCTTCCACATAATTATTACAATTCTCATTATAAGTAACTCTTCAATGCTTAATTAATACGGAGTATTACATTTTGATTTAAAAGTATTACATTTTCTCGCATAAGTAAAAAGTAAACAATTTATCCATGATTAGTATCACATTTTTCTCATAAACTATTCAACCTAAATATTACTCCATACATTTTAATTTAAAAGTATTACATTTTTCTCAAAATTAAAGTATTACATTATTTTTCTTTATAGGTTACAAACAATGTATTTCTGATTAGTATTATATTTTCTAGTATAAATATTACATTTTTATCGTGACCCGACATGTTTCATAGATAAAGATTCGATAGACGATCTCACATGAGGCTCACCCTAAAATTAAAAATATTAAGAATGCTATATATTTTTTTAAAAGAAAATTGATTACAGAGGAAATGAGTATTAAAAAACCTGTGTCAACTTAGTAACATTTAGAATTTTTGACAGTGTGACAAATTAGTTTTAATTCAAAATTAAATGTTATTATAATTAGTTGTAATATTTTATATATATATATATATATATAATCAGCAAAAAGATTTGGAAAGGAACATGGCTAGGATGACCATCCAACTCCCTCCATGTGCTTCTACAATCTCTTCACATGCCCAAATATAAATCTTTGCTCATTCCCTATCACTTCTGATAACTTTTCTTTGTTTTATAACACTAACCAAATTTTATTTATAATTCTATATAATTTTCAGTACGTTGGGTTAAATCACGAGGCTTGTATAAAAGGAAATATGCTATGCATTATAATACTGTTCCCAAACTAATAACATTTAATTTTGAACTAAAACTAATTTGTACTTATGAATTATAATAACATTTAATTTTGAATTTATTACAACTAATTATAATAACATTTAATTTTGAATTAAAACTCTTGTGTCAAAAATTCTAAATGTTACTAAGTTGACAGAGATGCCAAGGATCTTGTGGTCTAATGACCTCAAATTAATCTCGTATATGGGAGGTTGTGAATTCTAATCTCAATGTAGACAATATTGAATCTACTGCCATATTAATAGAGTCCGTAATATTTAAAAAAAAAAAAAAAAAAAAAGTTGACACAGTGTACAAATTTTTTTCTTTTTAATTTTTTAAAATTTTGGGCTTAACAGATCCATATACTCTTAGGTCACCTTCCAAATGCGAATGGGCCAGTTCATGTTACAGTACTTCAACCTTTGCTATAATTTTAGGAGTCGTAATTGCATTGACCACCACATAATCAATCATTGATCATGGTTTGCACAGTTATGTATACCATAAATTAAAAGTAAAATTTTAATATATAAAAAGTACATTATTTTTTTCGAATACTACTATCTCTATTACAATGCAGTATATGTTCATAACTACTTTCTCAACCTATACCTATTGAAGCACAATAGTAGTATTGCCTCCACTGAGGCTCAAACCCACCACCTCCCGTATAAAGGGAAGGGTTTGATGCCACTGGACTACAAGGTCCTTGGCATAAAAAGTACATTATTTGAGTACTAAAAGTAAAATCGCCCGGTCCGAAATCCGAAGCAAGCAATCCGACCCGAAAGTCAGCATCCGAACTGCGAGGCTATACGACATCGGATAAGGGATTTCGGATAGGGTTGGATATTTTGATATCCGGCTCGCCCGAATATCCGATATTTTTTAGGGTTAGGTAGGATACATACCATGTGACGTTGTTTTAGTTGTGTATATATATTTTATGAACGCTGATAGCGTTCATTTGCGCAGTCGTTCACCCCTTGACCTTGACACCTTCTCTGACTTCTCAACCAGTGAATGTGCAGGCTACTACTGTTGGTAGGCCACAATCTAGGTTGAAAAGCAAACTGAAAAGGCAAAGAATAGAGAGTGGTGGAAGCCTTAAACCGACTGAGCTACAAATATATTTGACTGAGAGTATTGTGGAAGATAAGAATAGTTTTGAGATTCTAAGATGGTGGACGGTAAACAATGAGAGATTGCCCATTCCCTCAAAAATGGCAAGAGATATTCTAACAGTACCAATATCAACTGTGGCTTCTAAATCTGTTTTTTCGACAAGTGGTAGAGTGTTAGATCCATTTAGGAGTTCCGTAAATCATAAAATTGTGGAAGCTTTAATTTGTACACAAGATTGGTTGAGACTACCAAATCAACCAATCCAAATTGAGGAAAATATTGATGATTGTGAAAGACTTGAAAAAGGTAACTCTTTCTTTATTTATGTTATTCCTTATTTCCTTATTCACTTTTAAAATTTAATCCTTTTATGTTTTTTATTTGCACAGTTGCCAAGTGGAGTTAGGAGTGTTGGTCCTTCTGGAACTAGTTCATCCCTTTCCACCATTGCAGTAATGTTCATTCATTATGCTCTGCATTTTATATTAATCTGTTATTCTTGTTTTCTGTAAATCTGTTATCTTCTGAATTATGATAATTTGTTATGAGTTATGACATGAGTAATGACCTCATGAGCACATGACAAACGAAAATGACTTCCTTGACTTGGTAACAATCACTACTAAAATTTCGCGAATTTCCGACGGACAAAAACTCGTCGGTAATAATGTGATTTGCGTCGCAATTGAATTTTCCGACGCCTTTTCCGACGTAAACAGGGGATCTGAAAACTCCACCTCGGTAAATAATGGTCCCGACAAAAATTGTCGGAAATTTCCGACGTACCAAATCTTAGTCGTAATTTCTGTCGTTAAACTCCGGCAAGAAACGACCAAATTTTCCGTTATATTTTCCGACGTAGTAACGTCGGTAGTGAAATTTTATTTTAATTTTAAAAAATATATTTTCCGACGTATTGTATGTCGGAAATATTAACTTTTATTTTTTAAATGAATATGTTACTGACGAACTTTGCGTCGGTAACTTATTGTTGTTTAGTTATTAGAACTTGGTTTCCTAGGATTACTTACGTCGGAAATGTACTGGAAACAAAAATGAAACTATTTGAAACTAATTCATGCTGTCTTCTGCACACTGGAAACACAAATGAAACTATTTGAAACTAATTCATGCGGCCTTCTACACACTGTATCATACATGTTATTAATAGAATATTTTCCACCAACAAAATTTAATAATATATCATATAAATGCTCCCATAAGTGACTAAAATAACACTTATATGTTTGTTTTTCCTTGCAAGAATGAGATATGAGTCACTAGCAGGAACCATGCACCAAAGTGAGATCCACTTTATCACAACAAAAAACAGAAAATCCTGTTATAAGTGGATATTGGACAAAAGAACTAAGAGATATTCACTCATCCTATGTACCTATAAATAAATTGAGTTCACATCAGAGCACGTTGAGAGAAGAGAGATTCACTAGAAGAGAGATTCACTCGAGAACTTG
>CM008333.1:24371245-24386481 GCA_002525835.2 Ipomoea batatas | reverse complement strand
GTTTTAACAAGCATACATGATCTGGATATTGAGCATCAATGTAACCTGGTGGTTGCTTCATGTGCACAGTTTCAGACAAGTTTCCATTCAGAAATGCATTATGAATGTCAAGTTGTCTAATAGCCCAACCAGAGGAGACAACTAGAGAGAGTAGTAATCTAACAGTTGTGGGTTTTACAACAGGACTGAAAGTGTCAAAGAAATCCTGACCTAGAACCTGATTGAACCCCTTTGTCACTAGTTTGGCTTTATGTCTTTCAACTGTGCCATCAGCTTTCCTTTTAGTATGAGAAACCCACTTACATCCAACCACATTCATATCAGATTTAACAGGAACAAAACACCATGTCTAATTCTGAATAAGATCATTAAATTCATGGTCCATAGTTTCGCGCCACTCTGGTGGGCAACATCTGCGAGCTCCAAAAGGTCATCACCTTCCTAGAGAAGTGGGGGCTCATCAATTTCGATGAAGTCTCTGGTGGGCGACATTTGCGTGCTCCATCCCAAAAGGTCTTCACCTTCCTCGAGAAGTGGAGGCTCATCAATTTCGATCCTAGTAAACCAGAACTTGTGTCAGGCCGAGGCGGAAGATGATGCGAAGTGGAGGGTTAGGGTTGAGGAAGGGGCTCGCGATGGGGTGAGGGTCAATGCATCGCCTAATTCGCTCAACACTTTGGGAGGGTGGTTGTGAAAGAGAGAGAGATTGATATGAAGTGAAGAAGAAAGGTGAGGAAGAAAGAACCAGGAATTGATGCATGACTTTGGTTACTGTTCACGCGTTTTGACTGTTTTCCCATTAGAGAACTTCTTTGTGTGTCTGATTTCTTATAAAATGGAGAATTGTTCTCAATTTTGAAAATTGGAAAATAGTATAGTAAACACATTTTCTGTTTTCAATTTTCAAATCTGAAAAATTTCTTGTTAGTAAACGCACCCTAAGTTTTTACTATTCCACAAACTCACCTAAAAACTCTATTGAGGAAGGCCTAAAAGATAAGTAATGCTATCTACCTCAGAACCTCTCCAAAATTTTCACATTCAATCTATCCCTCCTTACATGTCATTTTTAATTTGACAGTTAATTTTCTTTTTAACTAATTATAGGATCAGGCAATTCATGAGCATTAATAATTTTAAGCCACATCGAGGAAAAAATATCACTTCCCTTAAAATATATATATTTATTAGAAAAATGTTTCTCTTTTTTTTCCTCCTAATTTTTACCTTCAAACTTTCCCCTCATGATATTGCTTTCATTGAGTGCTAAACTGCTAATGAATTGGCTAATCTAAACTCACCACTAACTAATAAATAAATTTTACTACCAATCACATGATGACACCCAATAGACCATAGGAAAAATATTGGAAGGTTTTGTAGCACTGCTCTATTTTTTTTTTTTAATTGAACACATGCATAGCACACAAAGTGTGTTAAGCAGAGGCCCTATGCGACCCAGTTTCTTCATCTCTGTGCTCCAAGTTTCTGGTCAAACGCCAACTGGAATCCTCCATGGCTCCAGCCTCAGTAGCGTCGTCCATTTTACAAGTAACAAACTTGCTAGCAAACAAGGTGTAATACAGGAAGTTCAAGACGGCAATGGCGGCGATAATGTAGTAGTAATACTCTAATCTGTTCTTGTTGAGATCGTGGCCGCCTAGCCAGGGAGTGGGGCCAGTTTTGACGGTGATGGCGTGAATGACGTTGACGATCAAGGAGCTGAGGTAGCTGGAGAAGGAGAGGGAGAGGAAGAAGACGGAGCCGCCGAGGCTGCGGAGGGCCTCCGGGATTTGGGTGGTGAAGAATTCCATGATGGCGACGGCGGCGAGGGCCTCCGTCATGCCGGAGAGGACGAACTGCGGGAGCAGCAGCGCGATGGTGAGCGGGGACTCGAACGTGTGGTGTTTCAGGGCGGAGGAGCGGCGCTTCTCCTCCACCACGCCCGCCGCCACCATGCAGAGGATGGAGGTCACGATGCCGGCGCTGATTTTCTGGCCCGCCGTCATTCTCACGTCCCGGTTCAGGATTTTCCGGAAGGAGACGATGTAGAGGCGCTCGTACACCAGAATCCAGAGGGTCAGGGCGATCATGGAGGTTATCCCCATCCAGGCTGGGGGCACCTGGAAATGCGACCCGATTGCTCTGTTCATCTGAATAGCCTGCAAATAGGGCATAAACAAATCAAATAATTTACATTCGATCCAATTCAAAGTTATATATATAGTGCAAACCGACCTTAATGTACAAATTTACAAACTACCGAAGGAATACACTGCAATTATTACATGAATGTACTGCTGGACACAAATGCTTTATGTACAAATCTGCAAACTACTGGAGGATTATACCCCAACTACTACATGAATGCACTGCATTTGACACAAATGCATGCTAGCCGTTGCCTTGTAGTAGTTTTGTGCAATTCTTCAATAGTTCGTAAGTTATAGTTCAAACTACTGAAGGATTGCACCACAACTATTACATAAATGCACTGCATTGGATACATGCATGCGAGCCATTGATGTGTAGTAGTTCTGTGCAAAATTGTTCAGTTATTCGTAAATTATGGTTCAAACTACTGAAAGATTGCACCATAACTATTACATAAATGCAATGCATTGGACAGATGCATGCGAGCCATTGCAGTGTAGTAGTTCTGTGCAACTCTTCATTAATTCGCAAGTTATGATTGATTCGCATTTAAATGCATTTATTTAATATATATATATATATATATATATATATATATATATATATATATAAACATTTTGAATTTGAATATTCAAATCAGACCAAATACGAATATAAGTGAATTCAAATACTAAGATATTTAACTGGATTCAATTCGTTTACTCTTTACCTGGAGGTTCCCGAAAGAGCCCTGCTGGTCCATCACCACGAAGCACCCCAAACCCGAAATCCAAACCGGGAGAATCCCAAACAAGCACTTCAATTGCTCCACTTGATTAACGCTACAAAGCCTCCACGTGTTCCTGGGAGCCCCCTCCTCATCCAGTTCATCCTCATCCACAATCACCGCCGCCTTATTAAGAAACATAAACCGGTCCGTCTTGGGCAACTTGGCCTTCTCCGCGGGCGGGTCGTAGAACGACCCCTCCCCCAACTCAACATGCCTCTTTCGAATAGAGGCCACTACGACTTTAGCCAGGTCCACAAACACACTGCCCTGAGGCTTCTTATACACGTAGGCGTGGCGGCCTAGCAAGAATATGGTTAACGACAGTACCAGGCAGAATGTGGGGATAGCGAACCCGATGGTCCAGCTCATTTCCGTCTGGATATAAATCACGCCCGTGAGGACTATCAAGAGTGCAATGGTGAAGGAGAAATACCACCAATTGATGAAGCTCTCGAGTTGTGCCCTGCCCTTGGGCGTGTCGGTGTCGAATTGGTCTGCCCCGAAGGCGATGTTGCAGGGCCTAATCCCGCCGGAGCCCAGTGACAGTAACGCTAAACCCGTGTAGAGAATGGCAAGCTGCCACCCGTAGGGTTGTTGGCAATTCTCGGATTGGTTGTGGCATGCCGGTGGCCTTAGCGAAGATAAACCTGCGGTTAAGGTTACAGTTCCCATACCCTGCATCCACGACACACAAATAATTATCAAACATGTGTAAAATTAATACTCAACTTAGTCATTGACTATAACAGTTTTTCTCTATTTAAGTTTTATTTGGCATGCCTAGTTGAAAGCTGAAAAATGGCTAGTAGCTAATATGTTAATTAATTGAAATTAAATATTTCTTAAAAATTTGATAAGTGTAAAAAAATATTAAATAATAAACTACTCTATTAGGATTTTGATGGTGTTATTTTTGTAAATTAATAAAAATTAAAAGAAAAAAGAAAAAAAAAGAAAAGTTAAAAAATCATCATGAGCTTATTTTGAAATGCTATTTGGAATAGCCTGTTTCAAAATAAGCTGTTATTTTAAACTCTTCATGTTTTACCAAATATAGCTTGTACCTTATTTGTAACTTAAAATAAACTATAAACTCTAAAATAAGTTATACAAAACAAAATCTTAGTCCTGAACGTCTTTTTGTGCTTAATTAGGTCATGGACTTCGATAGTTTTACCTAATTGAGTCATCCATTGTTAGAGTTAATAACTAAATCCCATAGCCTAAATTGGATAAAATCACTATAGTTAATGACTAAATTTAATAAAAGTATTGTAGTTGGGTCGAATATTAATAGAGTGAAAATTACCACAATCTTAACAAATGACTCAATTAGGTAAAACATGAAAGTCCAGAACCCAATAAGCACAAAAGACATTTAGAACTAAATCTAAAGAAAAACGGTTATAGTTAAAGATTAAATTAAGTATTAACTCAAACATCTAGTAAGTTTGTAATCTCATCTGCAAAAATTATAGCAATGCCTAGTACGTACCATAAGAGAGCAAAGGGAGCCAAAGAAGAGTGTAAGAAATCTCCCCAAATACGCATCAGAGACAAAGGCTCCGCCCAAAGTTGAGATGTTGGAAGTCCCATTCCATATAGTAACAACGTTAACCAAAAAAACTCCTTCCAAATTGTACTTCGTACGTAAATACACTGTCATGTTTGCAATCAAACTCATAGACGCCAACTTCTCGAACGATTCATTTGCTTCAATTCATGAACATAAACACCAAAATAAGAAAATCAAACCTGGCGAAGTAATTCATATCAATATCCCAATGAGTGGGTAAAATTAAACTTTATTAATTTCACTAAAACTAATTATAATAATATAATATTAATTACCAAGAATATACATTATGGCTTTCCATCCTCCCCGTGATCTTGTTGGCATAGACGTGATGGGTTCCTCTTCTCTTGTTAGAGAATCGCTTCTGATCTCCATTTCTCTCTCTTCCCCCTTACTCTCTGATGAACACATTATCTCTCTTAGCTTACGTGAACACATAAAAAGGACTATATTATATATGTCTGCATGTTTATAGGATCTTGAGGAAGACTTTGTCAACAAACCAGGCCAGTACAGTATATACAAGAAAGTTAAGCCTACCTAATACCTTAAACTTTCAAGGCAATTATTTAGCTCCTTATCAAGGCATTTGTGATAAGGCATTTGTTTACGCTTCAATGTGTCCAAAGTATCAGCACATTTAATTTTCTTATTAACATATGAAAACATAACTGTCAAGGCCGGTCCTGAGTAAGGACGAACTGGGCGACAGCACAGGACCCATGCTTGAATGAGCCCATTCATATATATATATATATAGAGTAATATAATTTTTTTGGAAAATGAATTATGTGATTTCTGCCATTCTGAAATATATATATATTTTTTTGAAAAAATTCTGAAATATATATAATTTTTGAATCATAATGATATATATAATTACCTTAAGTTACTAAGTACAGTCTAATTTCTCTCTAATCTATCAGGGTATATTAAGCAATTAAAAACAAATCTTATGTTTTACATAATATTTTTCTCTATTTTTATAAATTTCGAGTGTGATTTAAACAATATTAATTGACATTGCTATTTACACATGGCATTTGTCTTATTAGTAAATGTATAGGATTTGCTTGATACAGAGATTTGATTATACGCCTTTTTCCTAAAAAAACAACAATTTAGAGGAAACAAATTGTTGTTGATGAAGGCATTGTTAAATACCTCCACACAAAAACAACAATTTATAATTGTTTTCTTTTTCATTATTAAAGACAACCCTTTTTTGAGGAAAAATTTATTGTTGATGAAATGGTTTTTTAGGTAGTTGAAGACGTTCATTCAAAGACAAGTTGTCTTTTTTGGTAAAGACAACGATTTTTTACCGTTGTCATTTATTTGTTGTCTTTGTTGGGATTTAACATTATGACAATGGTTTAAACAGTAGTTGTCATTATAATCAATATATAACAATGGTTTTGCACAGTTGTCTTATTTACTAAAATTGTTCTCACTTTAGAATTTGAAGTGTGGTCTTTAACATATATGTTTGTAAGCATATGCAATATAATAGTTTATCTGAACACCATAAATAAAAAAAAAAGTAAAAAATCAAAATTAAATTCATACAAATAAGTCAAATATTTCAAAATGCAACGAAAATACATAACAATATAGTACTGTAATAAAATGAATCTATGGTATAGAATCCAATGAACCTGAGTATCACAACGTACAGTAGAGACTAGACTTGGAACATAAGTTGGATCAACAGTCAAAGTGTCGCTATACTCTCTTAGTACTTATTTGTATTGGCCCTTCGTTTGATGAAGTAAACTTGACAGTCACCCCGTGTAGAAATCAGCAATCATATAAGCATTGATGTAATTGTGCGATCTAAACTTGCTTTTAATTTGATGATAGGGTGCGTTTGGTTCATACATGCGAATGAGATTCAAATATTTGATAATGATAATGAGTTTAATTTTGGTGAAAGTATTATACATGTTTAGTAGTATGGTGGAATTGGAATGATTACCAATATTGTTGTTTGATTATGTATTATCATATAATACGAATAAATGTTTTAAAAGTACAAGAACAAAAATCAAGACAATTTATTCAAATATAAAGACATCCAAAGCACCAATATGAAAAAATAAATAAATAAAAACAAAAATCTAAAAGCACTAATCCAAACTTAAAAATCAAATTACCAATTAGGAGGAAAATAATGGAATGAAACCCTTATTTTATTATAGTTTTTTTTTATGAATGTATTTTTTCGGGTGCCACTAGACCACAAGGTCTTGGCGGGAATGTAATGTGTTTTCTAATTAAGAGGTAATCAAATCCCATAATAGTGTTATAGAAATTTGTCAACCCAACAATAACAATGATTTTGATTCTCATTCCTAATGGCTAAACTGATGAACCAAACACACCCTTAGTTAATATAAGAGCAAATTGTCATTTTGGTCTACTGACTATAGGGGTCCTATTAATTTACATCCACGACTTTCAAACGTGTTAATTGCATACCATGACTTTTCAATTTGTATCAATTTTGGTCACTCCGGCCAAATTACCGGCGAAATTTCGCCGGAGGTTAAAATAATAGGGGTATTTTAGTCCTTTCACATTTTGTTCTTTTTCTCCGGCTAAGCACCTTCTTCTCCGGCAGACAAGGCACCTTGGATTGTGTACAAAGCTTAAATTAAATCTTGTAAATCTTGTAAAGCTCCTGATGCCAACCCAAAAAGCTTCTCCGCAAACTGGCTCCTTCTCCGGCGGACCAAAAACATCGCAAAATGCCTTCTTCTCCGGCAGATTTGATACGTCGTCGCGAAGAGAGGGGGAGGGAGGGAATGAAGGCCGGTGATTGACGTCGATCCACCATAGCTCAACACCACCGCCGCTCTCGTTCGCCGCTGACCGCTACAGATCTGCTTCAACCGCCAGAGATAGAAGGTCGCCGGTCGCTGCGATGGGCTGCTGCGATCGCTCAAGGATCTTCTTCTGGTATTCCGTCGTCGCATTGCGGCGTCGAACTGCGGCCTGCTGCGGTGGTGGCGAAACTAATACGCATCTGCAGAAATCGGTGGCTATGCTGCCTGCTGCGGCGGCGACGGCGGAGGGGTTCCCTGCGGCGAACTTCATGGTCTACCTTCATGAGTAAATGAGCGACGTGAGATGGCTTTGTAAGGACTAGCCGTCGAAGAAGGTGCCTGAGCTGCCGGAGAAGAATGTGCTTAGCCGGAGAAGAAGAACAAAATGTGAAAGGACTAAAATACCCCTATTATTTTAACCTCCGGCAAAATTTCGCCGGTAATTTGGCCGGAGTGACCAAAATTGATACAAATTGAAAACTCGTGGTATGCAATTAACACGTTTGAAAGTCGTGGATGTAAATTAATAGGACCCCTATAGTCAGTAGACCAAAATGACAATTTGCTCTTAATATAATTAGTTGTCTAGTATTTTTTTTATAGTTGTAAAAATTAAATTGGAGAACTCTACTCTCAATAGTCAATCATTCAATAGCTCTATATTTGAAGATTATAAAGTAAGTTCTCAAGATTATTTCAAGTTGGGAGGAAGAAGAGTTTAAGAGTTAATAATTACTAGTATGATACCCGTGTGATGTACGGACTAAAAATTTGAAATATTTAGATTATTTTCATATATAAAAAGAAGATATGAGCTTTATTCATTTATATAGTTTTGTTATTTAATAGTTATGTTGATTTGATATGAAAAAGTTATGAATATAGATATTTACAATTAAAATATGAATTGATATTTAGGATTGGTAATTAGTTAAAAAAAATTAATTAAAAGTTCAATACAAATTTATTTAAAATTACAAATTATTATGTTGATTTTTAATGATATATATACATTTGCTAATTTCAACTTAATTATTCATTTATAATGCAATTGATCAATTCAAAAATAGCATATTAATACATTTTAAAGATTAAAATAATTGTCCAAAGCTACACTATTTAATATAAATAAAATTTTTAAAATATTAAAACTATAACTTTTTTATCCTAAACAACTCAACGTCAAGTTTAATTTTTGTTCGATTTTTTTTCCGCCTTTTTTAAAAAAAAAAATATTAGAATTATAAACATTAAAGTGGTGTAACATAAAGTGGTGTAACATTTCTATATGAGAGAGATTGATTTTACAACTATAAAAATTTTATAAATATATCTTAATAATAAAAATTCAATTACATTATATGGTCTTTATATAAAATAGAAAAACATGTTACAGTATATAGACTTTAGGATAACATGATGAGTAAAATGGTGATAGTAAAAAGAGAGTGTAAATGTCGTTCCGCTGAAGATTGGGACTATGGTACGTACTTGTATGATGTGTAAAATTCTAGGCACTAAAGATTTGGAATTCATTAGAATCCAAGCAAACTAAGATTGAGGAATTGAAATAAAGGAATGCAAATTAAACAAGGGATAACTGTATGATAAAATATTGGGTCAAGATTAGAGATATTACTATCTTGATGCACTAACAATCTCTTAAGGGGAAACAATTAACCAGGGGATTACTGACAATGCACAAGAGAATTCAAGTTCAAGATACTTTCGCAATCAATAAACAAAAATTAGAGTAGGATTGCCCCACTATCGTGATACATAAATCCTAACCCTTATAACACACAAGCATTATAAGCCCCTAAATTACACATATTCTCATAGTAGGAAAATTTGGTTTGAATTGGTTAGGCTGAGTTTTTTTATCAAGGCCAACTTTCATTGCGATAAAAGTCTCTCCAAAGCAAATCAATAAAAGTTGCGTATCAATTATCAATAAGAAGAATTTACAATCCAATTCAAACATAAACCCTAGGAGAACAATTCATCTCTTTTATGCAATAATCACAAATCTAGCATCAAGAATAACAATAGAACCCTAATCCAAACCCAAAAGCTAACTACCCACGCATCATAAAAATAAACAAAGCAAATCAAAAATAAATCATCATAAATATTGCAAGAAATCTGAAAAGAAAGTAAATAAAGGAAAAAGAAATCTTTACTAATGAAGAAGAAGAAATCCACTCCAATATGCAATCCAAGCTTGAAATTAAATAATCTAATGTAAAACTAGGCTAAACTATGCTAGGCAAATCTAAATAGAAGATGAAAAATAACCTAAACTAAACTAGGCTTCAGAACCAAGCAAAATAACAGACAAATGCAAAATATATAATAGCATCGCAGGCCTCATGGCGGTGGGCCTGACCGTGAGGTCTGCGGGTTTCTTCTAACTTTGGGATCTTGTTCCCTTTTGCACTATGCTGCTCCTTTGCTTCCTTAAGCAAGTTCCTCTGCTTTCAAATCTAATCCAAAACATTTCAAAATCCTTCCTTTGCTAATTGCTACTCGTTTTAGGCAGTTTCACCTATAGACAACAAATATATAAAAGAGTATCAATTTTCCTATTAAGAATTATGCAATTACTATAAAAAACAACTAAAAATGGGGAGTGAATAATGGTTCATAATCAAAGACATCATAACACTTATGTGAGACCGTCTCACGGGTCTCAATATGTGAGACGGGTCGGATCTTTGATTAATGGGTCAGATCTTTGACCTCATTAATCAAAGATCTGGTCCATCTCATGGATTGAGACCCGTTCTCCCGTGAGACGGTCTCACACAAATACTTTATAGTAAATATAGTAAGATATACTAAAATAAAAATTACCTAATTTTAAAAAAATATAATTTTCTTTAATATCTCAACACAATCACATATTATTTTCATCTATATTAACAAAACCATATTCACCTTCATTTTATTTTATTTTTGAGTACTATCACCTTTATTTTCCTAATCATCCATTTTGTAGGAAATTAGGATACTACTTCAAACTGGAGTGTGTATTATGATATGAGAGTACCATTATATTCTACATACAACATTTCTTATACATTAATTACACATGAGATACTAAATAATATCTTTAATGTATGCTTAGACCTACATGTGTAATAGTGAACAAACCCAATAGTTAGAGATGAACACAAGTAAATTCAAACTGATCATCTGAACAAATCAAAGCAGTTAGGGATGAATTTCAATCAAATTGATGACTCACATAATATTTTGGCACATTAAATATAGAAGCAAATTAAAGTTACGGACTAAAATGAAAGAAGCGACCAACTCAATATAATTATCATTTCTCAATATACAAAACCGTCATAAGCCCCTTCCAACCAACTATTGAACAACAAAAAAATTCACTAAAAGATTCATCATCATTCTATGTTGAGTCTCAATATAGAAAGCCAAATTTTGATCTTTTGAAACGAATCAAGAAAGCTAAAAAAAAAAAACAAGATCTGAATATATAAAATGACATTAAAATAGTAACAATAATCTCAACTGTAACACATATATACGCCTTCTTAAAACAAACAAAATAAAAGGTGAAAAACAAATCAATCCTGATCACAAGGCCAATGATTATATCATATCCTTGCGTGGGATAGATAACATTCATGCCCATATATATATATATGTGTGTGTGCACGCGCGCGCGCGCCCAGTCGTACCATTTCTGCATGCCGCTTCGTCCATAACGGAAAGTAGCACCGGCGCCGCTTGCACATTGTCATCATGGCCACAATTCAATTCTTCCACCATTGTCCCCGTTCTCGTAGCACGACTATGCGTCATTCCCTACACGCTCTCTTTCAGGTGTTCAATTGCATTGTGTTGTTGAGAGACATGTCCATGCATTGCTTCCTTCTCCTTCGTCACATGCTTCTCCATTTCGATTCTCCTCAACATCTCTTCCATCCAGCTCCAGGCATTGGATATACATACGCCTTTTACAAACAAACAAAAGGCGAAAGCAAATCAATCTCAGATTTTAAAATGCAGAGAGTGGGAAGGAAACCTTCACAATCTACCGCAACATTTATCTTGGTCAATGTTAGTCCCTATGCAACAAATGTGCTACGAGCAACGTAACCGTGCTGTCTATTTATGCCAATGATACCTCTCTCCCCTT
The DNA here is from genome assembly GCA_002525835.2 of Ipomoea batatas. Lineage (NCBI taxonomy): Eukaryota > Viridiplantae > Streptophyta > Magnoliopsida > Solanales > Convolvulaceae > Ipomoea > Ipomoea batatas. The sequence continues at coordinate 24,374,983 of CM008333.1, read as the reverse complement.
CGCTAAATCCATGTCCATACGCTTCCATTAAAAAAAAAACACTTCCTTTAAGCTTTCCATTTTTCCTCTTAATAACACACATGTATTTCCCATCCGTATGGAGAGTTGTTATCCATGCGGTATTCTCCCATCACAACTGTCATACACTACTGCAACCACATATCACCAAAATAATCAGAACTTATAAGGAAGATTTTGAATAAAGATGGAAAATAAATAAATCTTCCGTTTAATTAACAAATTTTAGAATAAATGAGATTCTTGCTTTATTTGTTTTCTATCTTTACACAAAATATGTTTTATAAATTGAGTCATTTCCATTTTTGGTCCTACTGTTATTGGGGCATTGCCAATTTTAGTCCACTTCATTAATTTGTGCCACATTGCGGCCGGTCTGATTTAGTCATTGCCACTTTTAGTCCACTGTTAAAATTTTCGTCAAATAACCGTCTAAAACAGGGGTATTTTGATCTTTTCATGCTTTGATCATCTCATTTACAATTTGTAGTGGTTTTCCTTACAGATTTTCATCCCATGAAGAGGTCTGGGGAAAGCGATGGCTTTGTAATGTGGCTCACATGGCTTTCGCCTGACCTCTTCAATGGATGAAAATGTGTAAGGAAAACCACTGCAAAGGGTCAATATAATATAATATATCCTCTATTATATTATAAGAAAGGTCTTAGGTTCGAACCTCATCCCAATCAAAGGTGGCATAATTGTTAAACATATACTACGAATATGTTAGAGTGTATTAAAAAATATAATACAAAATTAACATAAATTTTGGCCAAATAATTAGCCCGACTAAATACATAGCATTTAAAATTGAGCATCAAAGATTATAAATAAGGAACCTTGAAAATCATTTTCTTGCATTTAAAAAAAAATTATGTTAAGTTTTTTTTTAACTTCCTTTTTTTTTTTTTTCGTTTAATTAATCTTCTTTTGATTATTTGAACAATACTCAATATTTCAATTATGATTTTGCATTGGAAATGATTTAGGTCATTATAGTATTGATATGTTTTGTCTGTATTTCTACAATGATACATTACTTTACAAATATTGTATTATTATTTTTTTATCGGACAAAATTATTCTTACATCATTGTCATACCTGTGCGACCTAACTACAAAGTTGTTGATTAGAAATACAACACAATTGGACTATAAACAATAGGACCATTGCCAAAAAGAATTGGCAATGTTGACATTCCACAGGCTCCAATTGAACAAGTTTAAACATCATTCTTAGAATTTTATCAATGCATGAAAACTTATAAAAAATTTGTAAGTTAATTTTTACTATACCATTATAACAATATCTATTTTAACCATATATTTTGAATTATTTATCTTCATCCTCTATTGGTAATAAAGCAATTGTTATTGACAAACTCCCAAAGCAATTTCTCTCGACGACGAATGAAAAATAAAAAAAAAATCAATGACTTTATTGTTGTGGATAAAAAATAAGTACACTCTATTAATCCCATTAAATTAAATAAATTAATAGCTACAACAAAAAATAATACATATACATTTCTTTAATTTAGAATTAGATGTCTAAATGACTTTATTTTTTTTTTAATTGTATTCATTCTCAAAAAATTTAAAAAGATATATACTTTCATTTTTTGAAATAAGATATACACTTTCATTAGTTATATTGTCATGCAAAGATTCCTTGCATTCAAATTCATTATATTAAATAATTATATTCACTGCATTGTCTATTGTCTTCTTTTTACACTATCTTGTAATTAAATATTAAAGTTAAAATATAAAATATGTTACACATTTATTTACTAAGTATTTTATTAATACCATGGAAACAATAAAAAAACAGTTTGAAGTCAATCATATTAACTACTTGGGAATGATTTGTTGACAAAGAAGATATTCAAATAATCCACAAAATTGAAGTGAAAAACTACCTCGTAATATCGCTGGACTACATCACAGTCGTTCAATTTAAAGGTAAATGATATTTCTTTATTAAGATGATTTAAAATGTATAAATTTTTACTACCTTATCTAATTTTATTTCTTAAATAAACTAATAATTTTTCTATCCACAAGAACTTATTCAACAATAATAATGGTTGAACAAAATGCATCTCGAGCAAAACAACTCTTTTATGCTACATAGTAATTAGTAATTAGATTATCATGTTACGTATTTACATTTAAAACTCATTCAAAATGTTAATGCAGGGTAATAGAACATTGTGACACACTTGACGCATTAAAAAGAAATCGAGACTACAACAATGCTGTAATCAATCTTCCAAATCCAGAAAATGAAGAAATTTAAAGAATACCCGCCGTTGCAACATTCGTTGATCTTGTATATAAAATGCTTATTGTGTATCTTTCAAATATATTATAACTAGTATAAATTTACAATTCATTTCATTTTCTAAACTCAACCTATTTGGATTAAAGACAAAATTAACATTAACATTGAGAACAAAACACTCAGTATCCGAACTACATGCATAGTCATTTTTGTTACAATCAAGTAAACAAGTTACTGAACTAGAACAACAGGTACTACTCATAAACCTTTTACAACTATAATAAATATTAATATTTTGTTCAATATTTTCACATGAGAATATATGACACACATATCGCAACACATGAAACATGTAAGGACAAAAATTACCACGATCAGATGCCAACATACGTTTGCAAGATCAATAATTTATATTACAACTAAGATCAAGTCATATATACACAACAAGGCAAATCCACATCTTCCTACACCATAATCTCATTGCATGATGTTGTCTTCTATGCTATCACCGGTAACCCAATTGCACATGAAATACTACCAATAAAAAAGAAGAGGACAAGTATGGAAGATGAAGACAATGACAATTCTATCCGAAAGAAAATTAAGAAGACTTAGAAAAATTCAAACCAAAAGTAGTATTTATTTAGACCAGCGTTATTACAAAATTACAAACATTTGTTTTAGTGACAATTAAAATCAATCTCTCCAATATTATCTTGCATTTATATACTTTGAATTACCGATTTAAATAAAGAGATTCAACATTCAATTATCTATGCATGAACATCTCCTATATAATATTGCATTGATATACTTTTAACTACTTATTTAAAAATAAACATTAGTCATTATCCGTTCACGCAATGCGCTTGAAAAATTAATTTTTTTGATATGAGTCAATGAGTATTTATGTTTTTTTTTTTTTTTTGAAAACAATGAGTATTTATGTTAAGAAATAAATATGGGTACAAATTAAAAAAAGAAAAAAAAGAAACACCAAAAACCCATAACTTTGAGCTTTTGCCAGGAAAAGGGTTAAAAATTAAAATCCCTAGATCTCCATTGTTGTTTACAGAGCAGTGGTCGTTTTCTTTTCTGCCAAAAAAACAATGGTAGCAGTGGTGCAAGTTCAAGCAGCGACTTCCGCAACAATGCCGAGGCGGAGACGATGAAGCAACGAGGGTAAGTTGCAGCAGCGCAGCTTCTCCATAACAACGACCTTCTTCTCCGGTGAAGCAACACACAGTTTGAACTCTACTGTTTAATTTTTTTGAGAAATAACTTGGAGGAGGCGCGAAGAGGAGAAGGGATGGCGCGGACGAAAGAAGGTTGAGAAAAATGAAACTTGGGCAAGGAAATAACTTGGGGCGAGGGATTTCGCCTTTTGTAATGAAACCTGAATGGAGCTCGGTAATCAATTTTGTCATTCCTTT
>CM008333.1:24284787-24296194 GCA_002525835.2 Ipomoea batatas | reverse complement strand
TGATTTCCAAAAAAATTGATGATTAGTTTATAATGCTCAAAACGACGTCGTTTAGGTACGTGGTGCACATTGCTATGTGCACCGTGGTGCATGGTATAATTTGCCCTCAAAAATATATTATTTTAACTAAATTTAGTCTTTTCAATTTTAAATTGATCAAATTTCTTTTAAAATATCTTTACTTACTTGTAAAGAGCTAAAAGTTGATGAAATATCACAAAATAAGATTTACCTAATACACACCATCCATCTGACAGTAGTTATAAATTTTTCTCATTACTTAAAAAAAAAAAAAGATTTTGATGAAATATATTCCAAAAATGATGGCATTTCAAGTTTTCTTTTACTAATTTTTATCGATCCAAAATATCATAAACTGAAGTTGGTCAAATTGCTTATCAATAATTAGTGATTCATTGATTTAAATTAATAAAATAATACTCAATCCATACAACAAGACTATAATTTTATTAATCTATTATGAAATAATATATTTCCACATTTTTTAATCACATCTTTCTAGAGGATAGCAAATTTAGAAAATAAAAAATATCACATCTTATTTATTTGTTTAAAAATTGTGTTAAATACAATTATTCCTTATAAAATAAAATGGAGCAAGTAAATCAATAGAACAGTAAAAGAAGGATAAATGAATGAATAAAATGAAAATAAAAATTTACAGATACCTCTTTTCGTGCGATCAGGTGATTAGGATTTGGAAGTTTTATCAGAACAAGTGAACTACTTTTGTGTACGAGAGTGATTAGTGAGCTGCAGAACTACTGAATATTCAGAAATACTGTCCACACTAAAATATGTTGTATTTGACAATTTCGTCATTTATAAATTATAAATATTACTCTATCCGTCTGTCGTGTCTGATTCAGTTAATGAAAATTCGATAACGTTATTCACAATTTAATTTTTTTTTGTAATTTTTAATTTTGTGGTACATAAAATTTATATATCTAGAGATTTTTTTTTAAAAAAAAAAAAAGCAGTATTATCGATAATGTTATTCACAATTCAATGTTCTTTCACAGTACTTTACTATATTTTTAAAATTTTCTTTTAGTTAGAAGTTGAAAATAGAGATTTAAATTGATTGAATGATGTATAAATGAACTAATTTATTAAAATTGAAAGTTTAGAACATTAATTTGAAAATGTCAAAAATTTTAGTTGAGCCGCATGATAAGCTTGACAACCCAAGATTTTAGGGTTAGGGTAAAAAAATTTGAACTCAAACAAAATAAAAGATCAAAAAACCCGAACCAAAAACCTGACAACCCTATAGGGCTAGCTCGAAACTGAACGGGTTGGTCTGATTGACATCCCAGGATTTTACGAGCTAGTGTAGTAATTTAAGTAATAATAATGTTTAGTTTTAATTGATCATAATAATTAGTTTTAATATAATAAAATAAAATAGGTATAGTTATAATATATTAGGAATTATTATAATTTGTTGTAAAAGATTTAGTACGTCAATGTTGACTTTACTTTTTAATGTTGTGACACATTTTAATTTACTCCGTTGTATAACACTTATATATTGATTATGCATCAAATATTTTCTATTGATTTATTTCATTTTTTTACTTGGTACTTGTAATTTTAAATTTGATCAAATTTTACTTTATTGCAATTTAGAAGTTTTGAATGAAGGGTTAGTTTGAAATAGATATTTTCTAGACTTTATTTTTGTTAGGTAAATGATTTTGTGTTGAAGTGAAAGGTACAAGTTTGGGTGGATTGGAGATGTGAAATCATATCGATGCAGTTTAGTTGATCAGCCTCGGCGTTTAATGGTTGCGGTAGACTAGCTTTGCTTTAGTATTTGGTGGTCACTGAATAACACTGACACATTCTATCTTCATTCATACTGAATTGTTAGTTCAACTTAACTGTCTAGTATGTCTGTCCTAATATAATTTCATATAACTAATTTGTAACAGAGATATAAAATCTTTTCACTATAGCATTTGTTCATATACTTTCTCAACCTATTAAAGTACAAATAGTCAATACTGATCATACTGGGACTCAAATCCATGACCTCTCATTTAGAAGAGTCGTTTCATGCCACTTGACCACAAAGCCATTGGCGTATCAGAGATTATATTAATTCATAACAAAAATGAATTACTGTAATAATTGCTTTAATAATATTCACAACAATTACTGTTGTTATAAGGGCTAGCGTCATGTGATATCATCTCACGAGTCTTAATCCGTGAGACGGATCGACTCCAATAAAAATGTGTCACAACATAATTGTATGCATATCGTCATTTATGTCAAATTGTTGTTTGTTATTTTTGTCTTTGGGTTCATATGTACACAAATGTGTTATTCTATGTGCACGTACTTATTGTGCGAGGTTTTATTTGCGCTCAAATTGTGAACTCATTCATTAAAGTTAGGTGTGTCATTTCTACACTTAAGGTGCGTCTTTTGTGTGTTAACCGCGCGGAAACTTGCCTTAGTACGAGAACCCTCCCATATATATATATGGCCTTCTCAGGTGCAGTTGCTTTAGGTGCGTGGTTTTCGTTCTTAAGGTGCGTGGTTTATGTACTTAAGGTGCGTGAGCGTAAAATTTTTGGTGCGTTCTTTTCATTCTTAATTAAGGTGCATTGTTTTCTTTCTTAAAATACGTGATTTGTATGCTTAAGGTGCATCAATTGTTGAAACTTAAGGTGTGTCATTTTAAAACTTTACGAGTGTGGTTTGTATTCTTAAGGCGCGTCTTTTTGAGTCAACTGCATAATCGCACGGGAAGTTATACCTGCACCTGAACCTTCCGTGTGTGTATATATATATATTTGTCTTTTGATCGTTATCAAATATCTTAATAGTTAAATTTACTAAGTACTTTTTTTTAAAGAACCTACCTCCAAAGCAATAGTTTGGGTGACACGATTCGCAGATCACAAATAAAAGTTGATGTCCGTCAATTGACTACAAGCATTTTTAATATGCTCAATAATTAAACCGAACTAAGAATACAAAGTTTCATGCTATCAATCTCTACTTCCACTCTATCAATCAATAAATCCTTCAAATAAGCTATAGTGCTAGCTTCATGAGCATTGACACTTAAAAATTCTGTTTCCTTTGGTTGGAACAACCCCTCCACGCACACCGCTTTGGCGACAATGAATGAACCTTTCAAGGTTTTTTTTTTTTGTTTTTTTTATTTTTTTTTATTTTTTTATTTTTTTATTTTTTATAATTATATCATCCATCCAAAACTTGTCCTCTTCTCTACCTTGCATGGATATAGTTGCGTCAGTATTCATTTTCATTCTACTAAACACTTCTAATTCTAATCAGTTAACTTATATATAAACTTTCAACATACATTCACCTTCAATTATTAACTTTTTATTTTTCAATTATTAGCTGAGTTTGGCAAATAGAGCATACGTATAAAATAAATTAATAAAAATATCAAAAGGGAATAAGAGAATATGTCTAGCAAATGAGAAACGAGCCTCTTAGCACAAGGCATGGGGCTATGGGCCCTCAGAGCACAAATTAAAGGTAAGCTAATCATTATATTTTCGTCTTTAATTTGTTTATAGGTTATTAGGACAATTGTTGTTGCTTGAATTGCTTCCCCAATTCCATGATCGCCATGTTACCAAACATCAAGAAACGTCAATTTGTGCAATAATCCTTCACCTAGAAATCTAGAATCCCTCTTTTAACTCCGGATTCAATCTTTTGTCTAAAACATTTTTGTGTATGTAGTAATTTCATGGTAAAAGGTTGTGCTATTTGCTTTGTCAAGCAAGATTTGTCTCACTTGTTAAACATACTTAGGGTGTGTTTGGTTCACACATCGGAATTGAAATTGGAATGAATATCAAATACTTGGTAATGACCATTATTTTATTAGGGAATGAGTTTTGCAATTATTAATGGGTAATCAAAACTCATAATAGTGTTCTAAAAACCTGTCAACCAAACAATAACAATGACTTTGATACTCATTCCTGATAGTTAAACTTGTCAACCAAACACACCCTTAGTAATTAAGTGATTATGTTTCACATAATTTTCATAAAAGATTGCAATATGATATTGGAGATAAACCATCATTTTTTAGTTAATTTTTGTGATTTAGTTAGAGTCTGAATCTGAATACTATGGCCCTGTTTGGTAACATAGTTTATTAGTCAATTTTGACTTGCTTGACCTCTATTAGTTCTTTGACTTGGTTAAACAGTCAATATGAATGTTTGATTAATTAGCTTTTTGTAACAGTTTATTGCTCTAAGACCTAAAATTCAAAAAGCTGCTAAAAATAATTTTTTTAATAAATTTTTTTAGAAAGTCATTTTATATGTAATCAGTTATCAGTTAATAGTTAATTTACTAAACATATTTCTACAATCAACTAATGCTATCAACTAGTCGAATTCATTAACTCAATCAGCCAATAAATATTTACCAAATACCCCTATATTATTGGTATCCACAGGAATCAAAAGAAGGCCACACTCTAGAGTGAGCCGCCATGGATGTCGGCCCCAAACCTCCGCAAAGTAAGCAGACTTAGTAGTCCACAGCTTTGTGAATGGCAGGAGGGAGTAATGAACATTTGGTTACTTTTATATATCTCACATCTTTTCACAAATACCCACTACTACTAACACAATTACATACCGTCCACACTTTGCTTGCTAGCTAGCTGCAAAGTAAAGGTGAAAAAAGGCAGCTGTACCCTTTGTTTACGATATCTTTGGTGCATATCATGATTCCTTTTGTAAAGCACGCCTGCAAATTGATTCCCACTCACAACATAGGATAATACTTGTTTTGCATCAACGTGTTCCCAACAATTCTTACACTTGTGAATGGGCAATTTGGGGAGTAGTGTATTTGTTGAGTTAAGGGTCGTAATTGATGAGTAGAGAATTGTTGGATGACGGTTTGAAGAGTCAAGTTCAGCAATTGATGGTTAAGAGATTGTTGGATGACGGTGTGAAGGATCAAGTCCTACACCATGCCTCTTGAAAATGTGATAGTATGAAAGAAAATAAATTGTGTCGTCATGTCTTACGCTATGAGCTATAACTGGCATATAAGTAAGTATTTTATCCTAATAAGAGGTATCATAGTCGGGTCACAAGTTCGAGTTTGAGTCCCAAATTGGCGTAGGGGGCGCTTAATCCTAACAACATTCCATTCATGATTCAGGGAAACTTTAACATCATCTTTAGTTTACGGAATGAATTTTAAAGGAATAGGAATACATTAGGTTTGGTTGGTTTAAGGAATAGAAATGAAATGTGTAAAATGTATTATTATTATTATTATTATTATTATTATTATTTTGAAAATCATTTCATAACTGAGAATTTTCTACTTGACTAAGCTATGAAGGTATATTATAATATATTATACAATGCATAGTTGACGGCCTAAATCCTTCAATTAATCTACTATAGGATAAGGGCTAAAGGAATAGCATCATCATCATGAGTTGATAAGATAAAAGAATCTAATTTCAATATTATTCTTATATCAATTATTCCTTATTTTATTCTTTCCCCTCTGGCCCTCTATCAAATGTATAGCCACTTTGTATTGTTCCTTTAATCTCATTTTATTTTTTACATTTATTACTTAAATATTAATTTCAATAAATTAGTTATATACATCAATAAAATTGTAACACAATGTAAAGTAAAGCCATACTATGGTTAAACACACTTAGGCATGTGATTATTTTATTTTATTTTTTTGTAAATTCACGGGGTCTTTCTCCGTCCGTGTAAATATGCATGGGATTATTATCTCACGAGTAAAACACATATTTACATAATACACTTTTGCATGTAAAATAAAAAAATAATAATAATTATACGTCTAATAATAACACAAGAAAAATTATAAGGTGTCAATTAACATCTATGATTCTTATACTCTACCAACCCAAAGTTAATAGTAAAGTTTTTGAGTTTGTACGAGATACAAAGTCAATATTATTGTCTCCACACTTTTTGGCTGAGTTAATTATACAAGAGTTACTAGTATGATTCACAATGAAAATGAACTATAAATGAACTGCAACTTATAAATCTAAAACCAAAAACATAATTAACTCGATCTACATAATAGTCTAATGCTTCTTTCTTGGGATAAATAATCATCTTCAAAGATATCTTATATCTCTCACCTATGGTGTTGGTTTTCCCTTGGGTCTCAAGGTCAAACAAAAAATGTGCCTGCACTTTTGATATTGTTGGATTATTGGCATCGATGGGTACCTATGATTAGCAATAAATTCTAAGTCAATAAGCTAATTAATAAAAACAAGTATTGTAAGCCATAAATCTTAAGTAATGAATACAACATAAAGTCATCTTGGCACAAATGTGTATTTCCAGAGTAATGGGAGGTTAAGAAAGTGAAGAAGAGCGAATTAGGAGTATCATGTCATGACTTGAGGACCCAAATAAAGAAAAGTGTATTTTAGAGTGAAGATCAAGATTCACGCTAACACTCATCAAGATCGTGAGTGTCAATTAAGCAACTTTGCTATGTTTTTCTCTGCCAGGCGACATCTTGGTATTTTAATTATATTTCAGCATAGTATTGTCCAAACCAAGTGATTCAAACAAAATTGAAAAAATAATTAAAAGAGTTATAACTTCAATGAAGACCATAAAGTCTAATTCGAACGTCTACAACATGAAAAATGGGTTAGAAATCAAAACTATTGTGCTGATGAGTACAACCGTCACGACCATGAGGTTAATCGTGAGCGGGCCAATATTATGCAAAGAGGCGTGATTCTAATTTAACTGTTATAAAAGGGGGTTGGTAGTTATTTTTAGGGGTACTTTTGATATTTTACTCTAAAAACTTCTCTCTATCTTCTCTCTACTTAGAATAGGATTATATTATGTTAGACTAGATTTCAATTCAAGATTGCAATTCAAATCAAACTTCAATTCAAATTTGTATCTTCAATATACATTGGATCAAAGCTAAGTTTTCTTTACTTACATTTCAATTACTTCTATAGTTCTATTTCAATTGTGCTTTTAATACATGCAATTCAATTGTGTTTTTTTTACTTTTCAATACAAATCATGAATAGCTAGATTTCCTCTTGGTATTTCAATTGAGCTTTCTCTTGTTATAGATGTTTGTGAGTTAAGTGTTACGTTCTGTATGGACTTTTGTATGATTAGAGCTTAATTAATTATACTTGAGGATCTTGGAGGTGTGGTGTTGTTATGACAATAGGACATCACAATAGCCACACTACTCACAACATCAATCTTTCTTTGAGAAAAAGATATTTGAAGAATACTTGAATGCTATGTGTTTGATACTATGCTCCAATTAAGATTGAATTGCCATGAGAATGAGATTCAACAATAATTGGTAGTCCAATGACCATGAAAATGACGTTGGCACCTTATTGCATCTTTCTTGGTGCTTGCTAAGTCTTTCCATGATCTTCAATCCTAAAGTATCGCATAGCATCTAATGCCAGAGTTGGCCTAGTCCAAACCCCTCTAGACATTTGGTTATTACTTGTCTTGTTCATTACTTGTTACTTGAGTGCTCTTATGCAATTCCCCAACCAAGTTATGTTATAGTTCGATTCCAAGCACTTAATATCCGGTATGAGGCCACATACCCTCTCACACAAACATTATCACTAAAATCAACATTTTATCATATATCCTCTCATTTATCCATTTAATCAATCCAGGCCACTTGATCATCGACTTCAGACACCAATAAAGAAAATTATCATATATAAGTATATTTGAGCGTTAAGTTTAAACACTAAAACGATAATGGAGATAATAATTGAGTAATGATATCCTAGGAGAAAAAAATCTCTTAAGATCCATTTTGTATCATTTAGATGAAACTCGGTCTCCAAAATTTAGAAAATCCCATCTTAAAGACCAAACTAACCATGAAGTTTCGAACTAATCCATCGTCCAATAATCGGATAAGTTTATATGGTATAACTCCAACATTCAATATAAAATGAGCCATAAAATATAATTATCAAAGTAATGAAGATGTACCGCTCGTGATTGTACTTGTAATCACCTCCTTGTCATATATCCTCATGTAATCCACGATCTCTCGCATATACTTCAGGCTTCTATGATTACTTATATACTAGGTTTATTCACATTTTCATCATTCCAATCATCATAGGTGAGAGGCCAGCCTCTATAACTTGTGAGATATGGCCCATGTGTGGCACAAGTGTTGAGTGGAAGCTTGAAGGGTTATAAAGTCTGTTGAGCATAAACAATATACAAACATCAATGTGCAGTCCAACTATCAGCTTAGACTTTTAGTTGAGATGGAACACATGTTTATTTTATCATCGAAATGTGGTTCTGATTGCTACACGAGTATAATGAAATAAAATTGTGAGTTCGCTATTAGTTATAACTTTTGCATAGCCTCATTATCTGTAGCAAAATCTTGAAAATGTCAAAGCCTAGAGTTTGATTACTAAATTAAATACTCTTGAGTCTCAATTAAGCTGAATTTGATGAATGGCATACTCGCATGAAAATTCACCTAGCTACATTGCATAGTATGTGGGGTGTGGTTTGTAATACAACATGGACCCATCAGAACTCGCAAGGTGAACACAACATTTCTATCAACGGATCTAGATGTTCCTCGTCCAAATTATGTGGACAAACCTATAGAAGAATGGACAAAAGATATCACATTCTCAACAATCTCGACAATCAAGCCTTGGATCACATCATTCAAATATTTAGTAATTCGACATATATGGAAAAGTGAAAGGTTGCACCAATCTGACATGCTAAAGACTCACTATCATTTTCACACAAAAAAAAAAAAAAAAGACTTTCACTATCCAATGGAAGTATGTTGGTTAATTGTTGTTCGCTGAAGGCGAGGAGAGGGCCGAGTCCTAGGTCCTGCCATCGAAACATGACGCTAACTCTACGCAAGTATATGAAATAAAGTTGCTCTTATGTAGTGTGGTGACATTTCTGATCTATTACCATTGTAAATAGGTGGTCACAGTATTGAACCTCGGTGATGGGGGCGTTGATTCTTTGAACTGAAAAAAAAAAAATTTGAGAAGTATAGAACATATACTACCATGTAAAGAATCATTAGTGTTTTAAAAAAAATTGTTCATCAACATTCGCTACTAGTTATAGTTTTTAACATAATAGTAAGCGTTTTGAACTCGACAATTGTGCCAATTGCTCTTCCCCACCTAAATCTAAATGGTTGCCTTGTACTATGATACATATGTTACGTAAAGATATATTAAATAATTATCATTAGTTAACATCATATTTAGATGGCAAGATATTAGACTCGGTCCTCCAAATTAAATCTCTACGCCCAACATGCCACCGGGACGCAGCCTTGAGCAAATAACATGCATCGTCGTGTGCTAAGAAACAATATAATGATATCGATACGGGACATCAGACCACAAGTTCTTTCGCTGAATTTAAATAGTCTAAAAACGGTATTTACAGATGAGTGGTAAAACAGTGAAACAGATTAATATAATTAAGCCAATTAATGGAAGGAAATCTGGTAGCTTTTTGCCTTTCTGCCAACTCAATTAATCTGAAAGCTATATATCTCTCTCGTCAAATGTTTGGGTGGCTTGCAATCATTTAAGTGTTCAAGAAATTCTTATATGTTTGAGTAAGAAAGATTCTTGGATCATCATGAAAGATTTTTACTTACTTTTAAAAAATTATTGTTGACTTTACTTTAACAGATTCAGTTTCCCTTTTCAAAAGTGGAAGTAATAATAGCTTTAAACCTCGAATTATGAACATGCATTTTCTCTGAAATAATCTGTATTACAGATTATGACCGTTATGTTGTTTTTTTTCTCAATTAATATGCATTATAGGTTTAGCCCATGAATTCATTAATAAAGTAACGGATTTGGTTACCTTCTTGAAATTAAGATTTTGTCAAAACTTTAAAGATCAAATTCATCACTTTATTATTATTAAAAACCTAGTCACTAAACCTACATTATAAATAATTGAGTAACTAATTAACTTTTTTTTTAGTACTACCGACTCTGTTACAATGCGCAATATTTGTTCATAACTACTTTCTCAACCTACTAAAGCATAAAGAGTCAATACAGTACAACTTGGTGACACTAGACCACAAGGTAAATAAAAAAATTAAATGTTATTTCATTGTTTAAAAAAAAAAATATCATTTCATCTATAAAAGAAAAAATCTATAAACACGTGAAAACTACAAGTAACCAAACTTTATGATTATTTAAAAATCTCTCTCTCAAATGCATAGTTTTTATTAATTTGAAGTGTAATGTTTTTTAAAGAGCAGTAGATCTAGATGAATTTAATAGCTGAGATTTGTGCACATTTTTCACCTGGGGAGTCCTTTGCACTTGATCTCAATCATATATATATATATATATATATATATATATATATATATTATGACTTTAAATCACATTGAGTAACAAAAATTCTTATTTTATAAACATACATAAGAATTATCTAGCCTATTTGAAATGCATGGTACCATTTTGATGCATAGATTGATGAAATTAAAGAAAAAGTGAAACATAAAATAAAATAACATGTTGCAAAAAAATAATAATAATAACATGGCATTCACAGTCCTAGGACAAGCCAGTTAAGGAGCATCATGTCAATGACAATGCTTTAAAGCAACACAATATAATGGGGTTATTGTAAGGCACTTACACATACATCCAACCAACCCACCCACCCACCAATGAGTTGTTATATCTTTAATGATGAATGATTTGGAAAGCATGTGATGTTCTCTTTTTATGTTATGTAAAAGTGGAATTCTATCTTCTCATCAACAGTCATCATATCCTTTTGGGTGCAATGCCAAAATATGCTGTGTTCTATGAATTGTCTGTCTTTTATGAAATTTCCATACCATAGTATTATTAGGGTTCTCTTCTATACAACAGACAATATATGGACAACAATCTTTGGACCTTTTAATTAAATTTCAAACTTATTATAAAATAAAAACAATTTCTACATCACACTGATGTTGAATTGTGCATGGTATAATCATGTAAGTATGCCTAGTTATACCAAATATTGTTGGTGTTGAATAATTTGACACCTTCAAAAAACCATTAATATTATATGATTTTACGTACTCTTGTCATTCTATAAAACTATATTATATATGATGATTTGAACATTAACATATATGTTGGGTGGTAGTTCGGAGAGTCCTCTTGTCATCGAATATATAGACCTTTAGGTGCATGAATGGAGCATTTAAAATGCTGTCATTTTTAAAAGAGCAAATTGTCGTTTTGGTCCACTGAGTATAGGGGTCCTATTAATTTTGGTCC
>CM008333.1:24239940-24250386 GCA_002525835.2 Ipomoea batatas | reverse complement strand
CGCTGAATGACTTCATTCCTACCGTGAAAAACAAGATTTGAGTCAAGTAGCAATTTTTTTAATGGCAAGGAAAATATACAACCATTACCCAAGGGTGTGAACTAGGTAAACCTCATTTATGTGTAGTAACCCGCAAATCACTAAACCGCACTAGGAAGATTTTGTGTGACAACTTAATTTAAAAAATATTGATAAGAATCAAATTATGATCTTTAAATATAATAGTCATGTTTCATCCACCGAACACATTTTTCGGGGCAGTAGCATTTCTATTTTTAAATGCATGGTTTGGGTATGTAAGGATAGATGCAGAGATGATCTGAAGAGGGATGAGTTAATAAATAATAAATAATAATGAATAATTAATGCAAGAAGGAAAAGAAAGGGTTTGGCTGGTATAGAATGCAGACAGACAAGTAAAGGTGATGGACCCCATTTCAGACAATGACATGAGATCGATAATTGAATTGAAAGTCCAAAAAAAAAATCACCTCACTCCATTACAAATATCTCTCCTTTCAAATAATATATAAATAATTTCAGATATGATTATTAATTATCAACTCAAATATTGAATAATTTAACCAACTTTGTAACCTTGATTAGAGTGAATGATCATGCACTTTTGTCCCTTAATAGAGGTCGGAAGTTTAAATCTCATCTTAACCAGTACTTTGCCCTTTAATTGGACTGGCCCAGTGTGAACAATGATTAGTTCGAATATAGTACAGACTTAAGGTGTCTTCTACAAATAGGGTCTACTCAGAACATCTTATGACCTGACCAATTTTTTTTTTTTTTTGAGTAATTTAATGGTAAAAGTTTACATAGTTGTTGTTGGTGGCTAGCAAGATAGGTAGGTCTGATCAAGGAAGCCACCTCTAGAGGGGGGGCTAAACATGTATAAGACTGCAAGTAATATCAGTGTATAATATATACATATATGCATTGCTACTACTGTATATAATATATATATAGAAAGGTGGTCCCCTACGGATGAGGTGGGGGTCCAGGTGGCAAGGTCGGCAGGGTGTGGCCCTAGCCACGTGGGAGCTGTGGTCCAGGTAGGACAGCTCATCCTTGAGCAATGACACATGTACCTAAAAGTAAAGGTGGCCTGGTGACAGGCTGGTCGTTGGGCCTTGCCGTTTGGGATGGATGCATAGAGAGATTAAAGTTGTCTTCACTCTTCACAACTTCAGTAGGGAAAGATGGAGGGGAAACAGTGTTTTTCTACTATTCTGTCCTCCCTTTCTTTCTCTTGAAAAATGATTGCACCCTAATCGGAAAGTCGGTCATTCGTATCACGTCTTAATTAGAATCGCGGAATATAACTCAATTGTTTGCAGGTTTTTAAAAGAGTTTGTATACTATTGTTTATAACTATGGTCAATTCTGTACTTCCCTTTGGTGAAAAGTGAACCCTGAACGGTACTATTGACAAATTCTAGACTTTTCTTTGATAGAAATTGAACCTTAAACCTTACAACCTATTATATTCGTTTAGCGGAACTAAGTTGTTAACTTTTTTTCTTCTCAAATTTCACCTATCTGACCAATTGTTCTGAGCTGCCAATGAGGACTTTTTTTGAATTTTTGTTAAGGGTAAAAGGGAGGGATGGAGGATGATGCATGGGGATTGAATTTATTGGAGTCAATAAAGGGGTTACAAAAATGGGGTCATATCAGATCATATCATATCTTCTTTATTGAGTTCACTTTGGGTGGTCCTAACTCATTTGGTCTTCCCACTTCTATATCATAGTTTCATCTATTGCTGTCATTTGATATATTGGGCCTGAACTTGACTCCAATACAAGTCCTCTATTACCTAAGCCCAACTACAAATGGGCCTCTTTGAGGCCCAATATCTATGAAAAAGCCTCAAACCAGACAAATACCTAAGCCCAACTACATGTGCGCGGCAAATTTTTCTCTAGCAAGGTGAACCCGAGTCTAAAATACACAATTTATATACTGAATGTTCACAATTTGAATTGTGAACATTCAGTATGTAAATTGTGAACATTCAATATGTAAATTGTGATGGATCCACCTTGCAATGTCCAAGGTGGACCCAGGTCCATGGTATAACTAGTGTAAAGTGCTCAACCTGAATATTCAACATGCTTAGAACGGTGTACTAATCTTGTCCGGCTTAGGAGTCTATTAGGTGGAAGGACCAGTGTTTGGTGACCGCAAGAAGCCCACTACATTAAGTGAAACTCTCACGCTGTGATTGGCATGGTTGAATTCTGTGTTCTTGTCTTGTTATCCATAATCTATTATCCAAGAATCAACTGAGTTGCGAAAGAGTTTACTGTTTATCTACCATAAGTGAAGGGGAAAACACCATTAAATTAAAAACAGGCCAATATATACCTGAGTGTTAACCTATTACAGAGACCAGGCTTCCAGGTTTTGCACATCTGATTGAATACTCATCAAAGAGGAAACAACTTCTGCTGCAGTTGGTCTCTTTGCAAATTCATGTGCCAAGCA
Source organism: Ipomoea batatas (assembly GCA_002525835.2). NCBI lineage: Eukaryota > Viridiplantae > Streptophyta > Magnoliopsida > Solanales > Convolvulaceae > Ipomoea > Ipomoea batatas. Next base: position 24,247,884 of record CM008333.1, on the reverse strand, counting down.
AGCTGCACTGAGTTTCATCAACCTCAAGGCAAGTTCTGTTTGGTCAATTATGAACCCTAGAGGGTGCTTAACTTGCAGCCTGGAATCCAACACACATTGAATCTCATCTTCTACGTTTCTTCCCTCAATAATCTGAACCACTCTCTCAAACAGCATTACTTCTTCTTCTCCACCCTGATTCAAGATAGCTTTTTTCCCTGTAATCAGATCCAACAGGACAAGCCCAAATGCATAAACATCTGTTTTAGGGCACAGGTTTCCAGTTCCATTTTGGGCTGTTCTTGCCAGGCTGAAATCTGCAATCTTGGCCCTGAGATGTTCATTCAGTAATATACTGCCACTGTTAATGTTGTTATGGACATATGGTGGATCTGTGAAGTTGTGAATGTAGTTGAGACCATCTGCAACGTCTAGCGCGATACGAATTCTATTGTTCCAGCTATGAACTCCAGGGCCATCATTCTGCAACAGCCATTCTTTCAGGGATCCATTCGCCATGAACTCGAAAACGAGATAGGATACTCCGAGATGCTCACATACGCCACGAAGGCGAATTACGTTGCAGTGGTTGATCTTCGAGAGAATTTCGACTTCACTCGATGCATCTTCTTCGTTTACTGCCTTTATAGCTGACAGTTTCCCACCCAGAATTCCTGTGTAAACTGAGCTGCTCAGCCTCTTCTCCAGGCTGAAATTCCCAGTGGCTTTTTCCAGTTCTTCAAACTCATAAATTGCAGGGAACTGATCCCTGACATTCTCAGGTAATTCCCACTTTGCTTTCCCATTTTCTGCTTTTCCCAGGGCTTGATCATCCGTTTTACCTCGTTTTCGAGGGGGGAGAAAAAAAATAAATACTGTAAAACATAGAATTGCCAGAGAAATTCCAGCCCCAATTCCAATCCAAATACTTTTATAAGACCTTTTGTGCTTCTCTAATTTGGGATTGTCTACTGCTGCCTTGTAAATCTTTGTCTGGGATTTTGAAGGCTCTATTTGCAGAGGGATCAAAAGAGTTGTAAATGGGAAAAGAGTGTCCTCTACAGAAATCCCATTTGCCTTAGCTACAATGGTTTTGCTAACACCAAACTGATTACTTATCCTAGAAACATCATCTCCCCAAATGACTAAATATGACACCAGAAATTTCACACCATTTTCTGTCTGCTTTCTTGTAGGGCAGGCACATCTAAGGGGGACAGTCAAGTTCATCCCAGGAACCAAATCTTCGGGACGATACACGTTTTCACGCAATAGGGCACTGCAAGAAGAAAGCCCCTGAAAAGTATTGTTAGCTGTGGTGAAATAAGTAGTGCCACCACTTGGAATTACATAAGAGGTGTTTGCCTGATAGTACAGACCCGAACACGAACACGAGCAGTTTACTGGGACGATTAGTTCCTTGTTCAGAGGCAAGATGGCCTCCCTGGAGACATTGTTGATTCTTGAGACCTCTTCAGGGTCTGCAGATAAGAGATTTGAAATGGATGAGACTGAATTGTATGGTGGGGGCTGTGATCTGAAGATGAGGAAAGCTTTGCAGGTTGGCAGATGAGCATTGCAAGTGTAGAGAACAGCAGAAGATGGCACAGTTTCATTGAATCTCTCACAATTTAAAACTGCATTTCCTAAATACTTCTGCTGTGCAGAGGTATATGGGGCGAATATGGTTGCATTCAGAATGAAAATCAACAGAAAATGAAAACCCCCCATGGCTGTTCCACCAGAAAGTTGAAGATACCACTCATTAGAATATGGGTTTTATTGATTTATTTTTCTACCATAGTTCAAGAAACAAACAACATATTGTTTGTTGGCATTGACAAAAGGAAGCCACCACAGGTCTTTGTCAGATCAAGCACTTACCATTAGTCCACTACGCCTTATAACTAAATAGCCACATAGTTGAAAAAATTCGACTAGCTGACCGGCTGCCTAGACCATCGATTATGGTGATACGCTAGGCGGTCGGGTGGCGACTAGTGCCTAGAAAGCGATTAATCGGCGCCTAGGCAAAATTTTTGCAACACTGAATAGTGAATGTGTGACTTTATGTGTTTATAATTAGGCTCTCCGTATAGGCGCTAAGCAATCCCCAAGAATCTAGAACCAATTCTCAGGATAAAAAGTTTTTCACTATGCTGAAAACTAGGATAGACGTAATTTTATTTCTTTATAGTTGTATACCAGTCGGTCTCACGTTTCTATGACAGGATGCTGGACTGGCTCTTCGTGCCGCCCAACATTCTTGAAATCTTGTTGTTGAAGTAAGCTAATCATTCAACAAATCTTTGGTGGGGTGACGTTTAACAAACACAAAAACAATTAACAAATGATGCCAGGCGGCTTCAAGTGCATAGCTTTGTCAACAAAGACAAGTTTGGCTGAGAAAGTTGATAATTATACACAGATTAGTTAATAAGAACATCGTTTTCTATGAAAGAGATTTCAAATCCCTCTTCATGGCGGCTAGCGGTTTTTCCACAAACCCACCCTTCATCTCCCTCAATCAGCGCAGACTACCAGATTAGAGCCCATATAATATTTGCAACATAACCCATTACAAAAACTAACTGTGGGCTCGATCAGCTCCCATGATTAGATTATTGCAGGACCCAAGCCAACAACACTAGTAGGACAAACCATCATTTTCTGGGCTGCCTATGTTTTCCCATCTCCATATCTGTCCCTGTACTGTACAGCCCAATCTCATTGCCTTCAGATTTCAGAACAATAGCTAATCAATCGACTAAGCGGCCTAGTAAATACCTAGAAGACCTAGACGGTCAACGTTCAAGCGGTTTAGACGACACTTAAGCGGCTTAGTCGACCGTCTAGACCACCGACATTATAGTGATATGTTAGACCGCCAACAGACCTAGCACCTAGGCTGGATTTTTGGATTGTATATTGAGATAGAGATGGATTGGGACGAGGCGACAGTTTATTGAAGAAGTGAGGTCCCACATCGTTGACTAATCACTCCACCTTATTTATTGCTGAGGTATATATATCATTGTTTGGACTCGACGGGACTGACACGGCTGCGTGTCAATTAAAATGTTAGAATTGAAACCAAAAATTAAAGCGAGTATTTAGGCAAATTATACCATGCACCACGGTGCACATAGCAATGTGCATCACGTACCTAAACGATGTCGTTTTGAGCATTGTAAACTAATCATCCGTTTTTTTGGAAATCACGTTTCCCATTTCGCCCGGTCTCTGTATTTATGTTAATATTCTGTGTATTCTAGGCAACCGTTCTGTGTATTCTAGGCAATCGTTATGTGTATTCATGTTAGTAACACATGTTGTGATGTGTTTGTGCATTCGAATGTTTAGGAGGATGGGTTTTGTGTATTTTGTGTCAATATTCTGTGTATTCATGTTATTAACACATGTTGTGATGCGTTTGTGCATTCGAATGTTAGGATGATGAGTTCTTTGTGTTTGTGTATTCGAATGTTAGGAGGATGAGTTCTGTGTATTTTGTGTCAATATTCTGTGTATTCTGGGCAAACATTCTGTGTATTCTAGGCAAACGTTCTGTGTATTCAATATAATGATTATGTGTATTATAGATAATAAATTTCCTGGAGTCATTCGCTTCAACTAACATTTGTGTATTTTGTGTCAATATACTGTGTATTCTGGGCAAACATTCTGTGTATTTTAGGCAAACGTTCTGTGTATTATAGATAATGATTATGTGTATTATAGATAATGAATTCTCTGGAGTCATTCGCGTCCGCGTCCACTAACACTAAAACGACGTCGTTTTACGTACGTGGTGCACATTGCTATGCGCACCGTGGTGCAGGGTATAACGATTGGAGTATTTATCTTCTCCAATAATATTGAATTTTAAGTAATTAAATAAATTATTTTCGTTTTAATTAAAAAGATATTTTATTTTTTATTATTTATAATATTTAGATCCGAGATTTTAGATAATTAAAAAATTAGACTTCTTTTGCTTAAATTATAAGCCTTTGGTACATCAAATATTCAAATCTAATGTTCGGCATGTCACACGCACGTCTTCTGTGCTTTTTCCATTTACATATATCTTTAATTCTCACCGACAGTTTATAAACTCATATTATTCTCCCCTTTATACTCCTAATTTTTTTGGTTACGTCATATTATATCTTGGATCAATGAATCTGTTTACAAATCCACCTATTAAAGCACAAAAATTTAATACTCCCTCTACTGAGAAATCAAATTTATGACCTCCCCGAGATCTACCTCGTGTCACTAGACAAAAAGGTTATTGACAAATTTATCACTAACTTAAAAAAAAATCAAATATTAAAAAGTCTAACCAAATATGATTTCACCTCGAGAAGGAAAGATTGTAAGGGAAATATAAAAAAGGTATGTAACATTACTTTTTCGATCATGTTTTAGTTCTTTGTTTGATTTCACACTAAATTTGTGTGTTGGTACTACTAGGCAAGAATATTTTAATTTACATTATGTTAATTTCTTTAAGATGTAGCATCAGTTGAAAATTGCGCCATGGCTGTCCATTCAATTTCAAACATTTGTTGAAATTTAAAGGTGAACTTTACAAGCAATATGATACATTCAGTCCCTGGTGTCATATTGCTTTAGTCATATCACTCACACTTTTTATTAACAGTGGATCACCCCTTTTGGGCAAATTAAACCCAAAAAAGATTACTTCAAATGCAAGCAAGAGGTGAAATAGTTAAATTACTTCGAATTTTTTATAACATAGCCTAAATTATTTCGAGTTTTTAAGGATAATGGTAAATTTTAATAGATCCGTTAATGAAGGAATGAAAATCTATTTCAATTCGATAACAACTCGATGACTAAACGTGTAATTTTTTCAACTTTACTTTATAGGTTTATCTAGATATGTTTTAAGCATAGGGTAATGACATTAAGCCTAAACAATAGGTAACAAAGTTACGTAACTGAATGTATGATGTTCTGTCCATAAACAAATGTAGTGCATAACATTAGTACGTACACTATAATGTACAAATCTATAAGCACAAAAAAGTAGACAAAAATTAATAAGGATATAACATGTATTAACACATAAACTAAGTTTTTATATAAGATATATATTATAATTATTAATTTAAATTGTATTAGGGTTTAAAATTTGTTAATTATAATATATTTATATAGGTTGTTTTATATTGTATTATTTCAACTTTTTGAAGAAAATTAAGTAGGGTGGAAAATCACAGTCATTATTATTATTGTGTAATAACTCATTAACTTACACACAAGTGATGTAAACTACATTACAAAAACTCTCTGCATAGACTTAACCAAGAAGATGTTGGCAAGAATCGAACCTGTGACTTTCTAATACAAGAATTCTATTACAATCACGCGGTCACTCCTTTTGAGGCTATGTGTTACTTAACTTAGGGTGTTTATATAGTATTCTTATTTTATAACATGAAATATTATATTAACGAAACTGTCACAAAGTAGTGTATTGTCTCATCCATGGCCTAACAAAATTTAAATAGGCACAAATCGAGTCAATTTAGTTTCGAGGTAGACTCAACACTAAATTGTACACTTCTGCTCACAAGAAGACTATCATGTTCAACTCGTGACCGGGATTAAATCTCACTTTGTCGCTAAAAGTAAGTCTTTATTAATTCATATATATATATAGAGAGAGACACACACATAATGTTAGGTTTTGCTGTACCCGTGTCGCAAGCAAACCTTAAAAGAAAGAATCTCATATGAAAGGTCAAAGATTACGTAGAGAGTCTCATCAATTAAGTAGCACCAAAGTTAAAGCCGCTTTTGTGTTGCTTGAATTGGGCTCATTTTCTGCCGCAACTCAAGCTAATTAAAGTAGTCAAGACAACACACTAAACTCTTACTCTTAAACTTGCAAATAAAAGTTAATTTAAGATGCCCCATCACTTTACCTTAGTGGAACTACACAATTTTTTAAAATTACAATACAACATATTACCATCAATAAGTTAATGTTGCACTGATAGGCATCTTTGCCGACTAACTTGTCTAGAGTTGTTCGTATTTAAATATGTATGTATACTCAATCGTAGATTATATTGCATGTGCATTCATATTAGAGTAGTTTCTATACATACACCTTCGGATAGATAGAATATGTATACTTTAATTTATGGAAAAGCCTAATGTTCTGGGTCTGGTTACCCTAGCCGGTAAAAGATTACAATGAGGCAAATCAACGAAGGTTAATAGATAACTCTCACGAAAAATTAAACATGAAACTTTATAGTTACCAAATCAACTGTCTAACAAATTAGACCAATACGGGAGTCGAACTTGCCTATATGTATTCTTTTCCCAAAATTTTCCCTCAAGAAAAATAATAATAAGAAGAAAAGCAAAGCTGGATAGTAAAGAAACATATATGATTATATGCGTAATTTTCTCCTTTCTTGGATAGTTTATAATTGACTGTATGATGTCACCACTAGCACATAGTACATTCTGCATAAACTAATAACTACATACTAGTACGTGCTAGTTATATATAGTACAAGATCTTGCTTGTAGGTCATAATAATTATATTATAATTTACAAGTAATTATAAGTTAATCAAAACCTCTTACCTTTCTTGCATCATATCATATCGTTTCTATAATGCCATGTACATATAACACAATTGAGGAGGATCTCTATATATATAACCCCAGATCTCTACTCTCTCTCGTGCTTAGCTTCAAACTTGAAAACGCCATCAATCTATAACAATGAAGATTCAAAGAAAACATTATAAATCATGATGATTAATTAATTATGTTAAACAAATCGAAATTTTATGGTTTTTTTGTTGAGTAAAGAGAAAATTAAATCTGCAACCACTATTCAATCTAAGTTATTCATAGTTGACCAGCTCAAACAAAAAAGACTAATAGCACCAACTTCGCTGGCCTGGGGCAACCTATCACAATGTAAACTAGCCTATATTGCTCATAGATAACTGCTCAAACAAAAAAGGTCAATAGCACCAAATTGGCTGGCCTAGGGCAACCTATCACAATGTAAACTAAACTATATCGCTCATACTTGACCGATTCAATTGGCTGACTTGTGCAACCTACTAGCCTGTTAGATTGCTCATAATTGACTGGTTCAAACTAATAACTCCAATTACCTCAACTCAAATTTGATTTATTATTAAGGTTAATGCATGCATATATATATGGAGTTGATGTATACCGGAATCAAGATTCAAGAAGATATGGTGTTTGTAGGAGATCATATGGTGCCCAGAGAACATCAAGCGGACATGGCCGATTAGCGTCGAGTCGAGCCCAGGGTTTACCCTTGCCGCTCCAATGCAGAAGGCTGACCGGACCGGGGTGCAAATCCCGGCAAAGACCTCGGAAGTTGTCGCCGCCGAGACCGTGCTGGTTCCATCTGTGATCCACCGGAGCTATATTTCCGGCGAAAACTAGCAAAAACGGCGGCAAAGAACCCAGCTCGTAAATCCGCATCCTCTTCTGAAGCTCCATCCATTCCACGATCTTTGTCGTGTAGTCTCCGGCTCTCCAGCGGCGGAGATCGATGAGCATGACGCCGGTGTTGAAGTAGCACGCCTTCCGGTTCGCGAAGGTTAAGGAGAGGGAAGGGTTTGACCAGAATGTCGGCGTGAAATACGCCGAGAAATTCGCGTTGCAGTACTCCGGCGCCGCGAGTACCGCGTCGTTGTGGAGCGGCGTGGCGGCGAGCTTGGCGACGTCGTCGACGAGTACGAGGTCGGAGTCGAGGTAGACCACGTGGCGGACGCATGGCGGGAGTAGATCGGCGAGGTAGTTGCGCGCGTAGTTTAAGGGGCAATCCAACGCCGCCCTAATGGAAGTGGAAATTAGACCGGCCACCGCCGAGTCGTCAAACCGGTAGATTCCGAACCGGAGATAGGGAAACGACTTGGCAAT
>CM008333.1:24211195-24226122 GCA_002525835.2 Ipomoea batatas | reverse complement strand
GAGTGTTGTGGGATCTTGGTTTGCAGAAGCGATTGCCCATTTCTTAAGAATCTGAGTACGATGAATCTGGGGGTTTAGAGAATAGATCAGTGGTGAATATGCTCTAGTCTTCAGAAGCTTGAGTTTGGGAGCTAAGACGAGTGGAGGTGAAAGACGTAGTCAACGAGGGAGTTTCCACGATGGGCAGCCGCCACAGCCGGAGAAAAAAGCCACATCCGCGTTGATAGTTGACATTTCAACTAGAAAAATCCCAAGCTGATTAGATTGTACAACCCCAACCATTCGGTGTAAATGAGTCGAGCCACTCGCGAACTGCTCGGTCAAAACTTGATTCAAGTTCGATTAAATTCAAACTCGAGCGACTCGTTTAACAATTGAGCTCGAGCTCGAATTCTAATATCTTAGACTTGTGACTTAACGAGTCGCTCGCGAGCTATATATATACATATAATATTAAAATTTAAAATACTAAAAATTTTAAATCAAACATGTTAAATTTGAACTTAAAATCGAACTTGAATTCGAGTTCAAGTCTTAACTTGAGCTCGAATTCAAGCTTGAGCTCGAGCAAGGCATTCATTAACAGGTTCGAGTTCGGGCAGTTATGGAGATTTTAAGTTCGTTTATCTCCTTTGATTTGTTGGGATGTCACTATAGAAACAGAAGTAATATAATTATTGAAGAAACAGGAGCACAAGGTCGTTGTAGTATAGTGGTGAGTATTCCCGCCTGTCACGCGGGTGACCCGGGTTCGATCCCCGGCAACGGCGAATTTTTTGGGCCCTTCAAATTTTCATCTCGATATCTAATTTCTAGACCATTAGTGGGTATGACCCAAAACAAACAGCGGCGGCCCATTACACTGGACGGCCCAGCAGTGCAGGCTTCAACTCTTTTGTGTCCAATCACCTAAGACTTTTTTGAATCCAACCCACCTACCCACTCCCTCTTGGCAAATTATACTGTGCACCACGTACCTAAACGACGTCGTTTTGAGCATTGTAAACTAATCATCCGTTTTTTTGGAAATCACGTTTCCCGTTTCGACCGGTCTCTGTATTTATGTTAATATTCTGTGTATTTCAGGCAATCATTCTGTGTATTCTAAGCAACCGTTCTGTGTATTATAGGCAACCGTTATGTGTATTCATAATTCATGCTAGTAACACATGTTGTGATTTTATGTTAGTAACACATGTTGTGATGTGTTTGTGCATTCGAATGTTTAGGAGGATGAGTTATGTGTATTTTGTGTAAATATTATGTGTATTCATGTTATTAACACAAGTTGTGATGTGTTTGTGCATTCGAATGTTAGGAGGATGAGTTTTGTGTATTTTGCGTCAATATTCTGTGTATTATGGGCAAACATTCTGTGTATTCTAGGCAAACGTTCTGTGTATTCTATATAATGATTATGTGTATTATAGATAACGAATTCCCTGGAGTCATTCGCGTCCACTAACATCTGTGTATTTTGTGTCAATATTCTGTGTATTCTAGACAAACATTTTGTGTATTCTAGACAAACGTTCTGTGTATTATAGATAATGAGTATGCGTATTATAGATAATGAATTCCCTGAGTCATTCGCGTTCGCGTCTACTAACACCGAAACGACGTCGTTTTACGTACGTGGTGCACATTGCTATGTGCACCGTGGTGCAGGGTATAACGATTGCTCCCTCTTCCCCTCTTTTGCACCTTCTACCCCATAGATTCCTTTTTTTACTTTTTTTTTTTTAAGTACTGTTAACTCTGTTATAATGCATATTTTTTCATAATTACTTTCTCAACATACTGAACCACAAAGAGTCAATATCGCATTCACTAAGACTCGAACCCACCCCTTTCATATGAGAGTGCAACCGGGTGCCGCTAAACTATTCCATAGATTCCTAGTCACTCGTCTTCAACTTTTACATTCCACAACCTTTTTGCAAATTAACCCCAATTCCCCAACACTCGTCCCGAGTACCATTGCAATTGCCTTGATCCACCTAATTATCCCTTGTAAACCTTGTGGGATGACTCCCATGCCCTATCGTGCTCCCTAGTCCCTACCGCTTCTACCATACCGAACTCATACTTTTTGTAAGAGTTGCTCACCTGTTATTTGAGTTACGTTGTTCTCTCTTTACAAATTAAAAAAAGTCCAATAAACTCAGGTCGTCGATATATAATGATCTATACCTAAGACCTATAATCATAAAAGTATGAAATAGAAACCCAAATAACCCAACTAATTAATTTAATAATAAATCCACATGAGAGTTTTTCAAGAAGCTTTCATTAATTAATGAACACTTCAAAAGTGTTACATTGGCCACAAATGTCAAATATATGATTAGATAGAATCTTCAATCTTGTATTCAACATTATTATTATTAATATTATGCTAACCACAATAATATATAGCAATGATCTCTTAATGGTGACGAATCAAATCAACGACTAATCCTTGGATGAATTGAACTTGAGTCACTTATCTTCCCCAAGGCAGACTTAATGTAGCAACCACCATTCCAGATAACCCTCTCACACTCGCAGATTCATTGGATTGTGGATTTCGGAGCGACACGGAGTTGGGAATCTCTAGTTTGAATCCAAACAAAGATTTGGTGTCTCCTATTTGATTCTTACTATGAAGATTTTACGTTTTGGAATGGAAGACTATCAAATCACAAGTTTCCTCAGACAGCTGGTCTTATCAGCACCCAATGTTATCACCCCCGTCACATGACTCACGTGCTGCCCGGTCCGGCCTTCTTGTACGTGGCTTTCAGTCTTGTTGCTTCATTTATCTTCAATTCCCACAACCACTTTTAATTAGGTCATCTTCCAATATCCAAATGTCACACGCTATTAGTTATGGATGCCGTTCATTTAATTATATTGCCAATTGTTTAGCACAATGGGTTTTGATAATTAGTAAGAGAATTACAAATGTATCTAATGGGGATTATTTTCTGGTAGTCGTGTATGAATGATGGTCGGAAGCAGATGCTTTAACAATCATTGTGTCTCGGTACAGTCTGATCAGGCAGGGATCGACCTATTGACCTAGTTCCAGTAGTAGAATTCAATACCGTACCCTCAGGAATATTAGGGCACATGGTTAAGCCCACTTGGGCCCCGATCGGCCTGAGCCTGTGCATGGGTTTCACGTGTCGTACATGCCGCGAGACCGGAACATGTTACCTCCTCTTCCCCATAAATACATCATTTATAACTGAGAGTGGACTTTTGGCTACCCCTATACGCTAATTATATGCTCGGGAACCTCTAATCGTACCCAGTGTCACGTATTTCGAGCTTCATAACTTAAATCAACAAGCGAACTAGGTAAAGGGACTGTAACCGGAACCAACCCTAGCACTGTGTCTCGTAATTAATACAGTCTGTATATACCACATCAACATCTATAAAATTATAGGTTCATCTGAGTTGAATTCAAATTAAAAATATTGTGTTGATTGTGCTTTAAATTTTATCCTAAACGGCTTGATTTGAGATAGGTGCTATGAAGTATTAAAACTAAATAAAAGTAGCTTGTAGTTCAATAACAGAAGCCACAAGTCAAATTAATTACAGTGGGGCATTGACTTTTTTGTGTTTTAATAAGTTGAGAAAATATGTATGAACATATACTATATTGTAATAAAGTCAATATTACCTTTTTAAAAAATTGCACTAAAAAATAAAAAAGTGTGAGTGTGTGCATAATGATGGACAAAACTTTACATGGTCTACCTATTGAAATCTTATATCCTCAATGACACTTCTACGTATAGTCTTCATTTTTTCCCCTTTTTTGGATTAAATTACAGGAGCAATCAAATTACTTCAATTGCTGGACAATCGAATATTCCTAGGCCTAGTAACTCCGAACATGTTTTCATTCCTTATTGTATATGTATCTGGAAGATGACAAGGGGAAATGGCACAATTATCCTCAATCATGAAAGAAAAATAGTCTTGTTAATAGATTTGTGATTCAATTTTGTTCTCTATATATACATGAATCTTGATCTCATTGTTTACTTATTTCTCTAACGAACTTCCAACATGTTCCATCATAATTAGGCCATGAAATATGTACACTACATATCTACATCGTTAGTTCATCATTGTTATTCTTCAATATTGTTTGTTAATATGCATTATGCCCAACAATGACATACAAAGAACCTATAATTGAACAATTACTTCAATTCTTGACATGTCCAAATCCTTTTGAGTAAAAAAACATTACTTTAATAATAAATATGATTTTATTTCAACTTACATATTAACAAATAGCGTTGTCCCAACGGTCAACACACTAAGTGATAGGGGACTGGCCAAATGGTTGCTCGATTCACATGCTTAAAGGACGAGGTGCTGAACCACCACGCCAGCCATGTAGATTGGAGAGCCATTAAACGACAAAGGTCATTGGCAATATATAATATAAAATAATTAATTTTTAAAAAGTGGGATATTTTCAATTGCACAAAACATTGGCCAAAATCCAATCTCAAAATTCCCCATGCAGAATTAGAGCAATAATATAATTATTCAATGGATTTGTGCGGGCAATGGCGGCCCCTAGGCTTCTCGAGGCTCTTATATTTTCTTCTTTCTCTTTCGTGAATTATATACCTCGTCCGTACTGATTATAAAAACTGGGACCCACAAAACATTATCTTAAAATCCTAAACACTCTCCATTAATGCAATCAAAGCCAAAATATCAATTCGACATTTCCATTGATCATATCTCAGTTGCCTGCCAGCCTGGCACCCTCACACTCTCACAATTCAATGCCTGCCTCTGGTCTAATATAATGGGACTCACCTGTTTTACTTAATTGGACGTATCAGACCAATTCATGTTTTAACATGAATCTTTGCGCTTCAATAAGTTGAGAATGTAATTATAAATAAATACTGTATTATTGTAAGGTCAATAGTAAAAAACAAAAAAACTACTCATGATATATATATATATATATATATATATATATATATATAAGATACTCAATATAAGAAATTGAGATTAAAAATATGTTTGAACAATCTATGGAGACCTAGCTAGCTTTTTCAACATTCTATGATTTAATCAAGTTGAAAAAGTTAGGTCTCCATGAACAAAATTTTATGTTTGAACATGGAAAGAACTTCTCAAGTAGGGCATATATATGGTTGAAAGATTAGGGATTTTATTTTCTACCACGGTGGACTTTCTAACTGTCCATCAAAATTGGCTGGAAATACTACATCTTTAGTAGGTGCAGAGATTTTCAATATATAGCCAATGAACTTTCTGCCTATCCATCAAAGTTGGCTGAAAACAATGCATCTTTGATATTTGGTTGAAAATTTTGACTACTTTTCATTTGTAGGGAAAATTATTGAAAAGTTGACGGGTTTGGGACTAGGACCCATTGCCTAGCCTTCAGAGTAAATTCTTTTTTCAAAGTTACATATCCATTTTGACGGCTTCCCTTGCCTACATTGTTTAATTGGCTAGGGGTTGTGCATGGTTAGAAATTAACAATTTTTAGCTATAAGGTGTCCTCCCATTTGCAATGTTCTAAAAATTGGTCTAGGTGCGGACTAAGCGCTAGGCGCCCTTAGGCCGAGTCGATTTTTAGTCAGTTGGCTAACTAGGTGCCCTAAGAGTCAAGTTTGGTGCCTAACTTGGTCGGAGTGGGTTTTTTTTTTGCCGGCTAGGCTGCTCCTTTTATATATTCATTTAGCCATGTACTTAATTAACCATGCATATAATATATGTAGTTGACTAATTTGGGGATTAAAGAATCTAACAACTCACAACCCTGAGTGGGTAAAGTGGATACAATATACCCATATTACTCGGCTGCCTAGCCCCGCCTCCTGCATGCTCATATATAATTTGTAGGCAAGCAAAATTTACTTAGTGCATACTCTCAAGTAATATTTGGTCGTTTTCCTATTAAAAAAATCTATGATATTAAATAAACATGGTATAGCTTTAAGTTTCTTCCNTATACTTTTTATCTAATCAATTTCAATACTACTATATAAATCATGCATTTAAAGAATTATATAACCTTATCAACTCCACATCTTTCAATTTATCTCACTATTTTAGCCACATAATAAAAAAATATATACATATTGTATTTTTGTTAACAAAAACCTGCAAATCATAAGAAGACATACGTTAAATGCATATGAAGGAAGTTAATGAAGTTTAGTTATTATTCATATTGTTGGAATCATAATATATATGAAATACACTTAGGAATAAATGAAATTAATTATGTAAATTTTTTCTATAAATTTATCTAAATGTGTACATGATTAATTAGAGACTATATTAATTATACAAAATTAAAATTTAAATTTTATATGCTATGAAAATAGATACTTAACCAAATATATGGAATTACAAATATATTATTATATTGTACATTTTAAAATATTTATATTTTTCAAATTTTTTATTTAAATTTTTAGGAGTTCCCCATTTGAAAGAGGGTGATGCTCGGCCGCAAGGAGGGAGACCAAGATGGGCGGCGCCACCAAATTCTAAGATGGGTCATTGGTTGATTCTCTTGAAGAAGATTGCTCAGTTTCATAATTTGCTTCCTAAGTTTGATGTATGTAGAAGAAGTGTGTTGAAAAAGATTTTGGGGTGTTTCTAAATAGTTGTTAGAGTTGATTGGGTTAGTGTGGTTTTTTATTCTATCATATTTCTATTTTTTTTTTATTAAAATGCATCTTATTATTTATATACACAAGAACTGTTGTCCATTATCACATTCTTAGTGGCATTTTTTTTAATCAATTCCTTTTAACTATTTTAATCTTGTAGGCGTAGAAGTTTATTTTTAATATGATGTTAGTTATCAATTGCAGATATAGAAAACTGTAACTTTACTATTTCTTATGAAGAGATAGTTAAACTGGCAGATTATGAAGAGATATTTCTATATTAAATCTGTATCTTTTAGTGTGTAGTTGATATTTTTTAAAAGAGAAGTATTGTGTATTGCTTTACTTTATAAGTAAAACTAAATTTAATAATTTTCTCTACTTTTTAATAATTGTCTCCCTCACAAATTATTAGTCAATAATAATAATAATAATAATAATAATAATAATAATAATAATAATAAATTTTAGCAAGTTTTGATTCCGATTATAATTCTAATGCTATGATTAAACCAATTAAGTATCCAAAATATTTTGGTTGCCATAAATCATTGATTATTGATTCCAATTATTACTAATATTTATTATTAATTGCACAATACTATAGGTTTAGTTGAAGTCTTCCATTGTACAATTATTAGTTAAAATTTGTGATTATTGTACTTGAATAAATGAAATAATAGTATTAAATTTTTTAACCTCGATTTAAAATCTATTTTGTTAAGATTATACTAATAATAATAATATAATACTCTAATAATAATAATCCAAAACTCTTAATATAATTTCCCTAATATATTTATATAATATAATAGTAATAGTAATAGTAATAATAATAATAATCCAAAACTCTTAGGGGGGTGTATTCAATCATGACTTTTGTAGATTTTTAAAAACTTTTAAAATGATAGATTTTAATAAACTTTTATTGACTTTCATAGAGTCGTTCAAAACTTTTTAAAACTTTGTAAAACTCTATAAAAGTCTGTATAAAAAACTTGCATAAACTTTTATCAACTTTTTTATTTTAAAAAGTCTACAAAAGTCATTAAAATTCTAAATTGAATACATCCTTACAAACTTTCATAAGCAATTCATACCAATATTAAACACTAAAATTTATAGTTATAGAATTGTTCAAATAAAATATTTAAAAATATAATTACTTTTTCTTGAGAAATTAATATTTAAAAAAAATATAATTACTAGTTGCATAAAAAAAATTAATAATATATATAAAAATTATATTTGATATACTGCTAGGTATCAAGCAAAGAGCTAGTATTTGCAATAACAATATGGACTGCTAACAACAGCAAGGTGCTTCTCTTTGTAGCCTCAAATTGCTATTGCGAACAATAATTCACTACTTGTTTCGTAATAGCATGTTGTTAAAAAGAAAAAAGAAAAAATATATTACGAATAAAATATGAATATTATGAAACATATAGCAAAAGTTGACGGTGATAGATAAAAAAATTTACTCTATTCATGTATTTAGGAGAAAAAGTTTAGAAGTTAGAGATAAAAAGTTCATAGAAAAAAATCAAAATATACAAGCAACAATGAAATAAAAATAATATTATTTTAAATTTTTAGAGGAAGATTGTAAAGTTTAGGAGAGAGAAAAAAATTGGTAAAGTTTAGGTATGTAGAAAATATAGGATAATGAAGAAAAAATAATTTATTGAATTTATGTATAAAGTTTATAAAGTTTAAAATTTTAAATAAGGAGAAAAAAATAGAGTTTAAATAAAGAGAGAGAGAGAGAGAAAAAAAAATCTTCAATGTTGGTAGAAAGAAAATTTTGAAATCTTGGGGTTGGGGGTTGGATTTCAACTATTTATATATTTTTTTTTTTGAAAGCAAAACTCAAGCAGTAGATTACGAAATAAGTGCCGAAATGGCATCGGGTGGGACTAAATCCCAGTACAACGAGTTTGAAAAAGTAACAGCAGAAGTAGCTAAAGTATGTGCAACGACATTATCGTTCCGCGAAATTAATCTAACACGACACGAATTAAAAGTAGCAATAGATTCCCTACAAGCATCAATGGAGAAACCACCATACGAGAGGAATGGATGGTTTGGTGGTGATAAGGCAGTTGATAGTTGTGAGCAGTCCGTGAGCATTACCACCTCATCAACCTCCCTGGTTCTAAGCCAAGAGCGCTTGCTTACATGCGGCTGCTTCTGCCATGAAAGGAGTGTAGCAGTGACGCAGGGGACCAGCCGCAGTCGCCATGTAGGATCCATCTGATGCGAGCAAAACTGCCCCAAACGCTGCAGACGACGTGCCGGAGTGGTAGGTGGCGTCGAAATAGCAGCGGGGCGTTGTTGCAACCGGCGAAGCCGCAGGTGGAGGAACGGCAGTGGTGTGAGGACCGATCTGGTGGACTCCTCTCCATGCCTGCAACGTAGCTGCTGCCATCCTCACTAATCTTCTCGGAGCAGGCAGGAAACCCTCCCAAACTGCCGAATTTCTTGCCATCCACACGCGATGCAACACTGCTACAGTCAATGCAATATCATCATCAGTCAAAGTAGGCAACAACCGTGTGAACCATGCACTAAAAGTGTCCCCAACAATATTAGAGATAGGTAGCATGGACTCATGCCAAACACGTTGTGTGTAATCACACCCAACAAGTGCATGCATAGTGTCCTCATGAGCAACCCCACACATAGAACATGTTGGGTCAACATCTACTCTCTTTATAATCAAATTTGATTTAACAGTGAGAATACCACCAAGAGTTTTCCATAGAAAAGTTTTCCATTTGGGGGGAACCTTTAATTTCCAAATTTTTAACCAATCACTGAAATCCCCTAGGATACTTTGAAAGTTTCCTACAATGGATCTATAGCCACTTTTTACCGAATAGCAACCCTTGGGGTCATCATGCCAGAACCAAGAATCCCTATAGTCTGGTGAGATGGGGACCCTCATAATTCGCTCCACATCAACCGGTGAAAAAATATCCTCTAGAATCTCGTGGTCCCACATGCAACCATCTTGTGTCATTAATCCTGCCACCAATGAACCACATAGCTGAGTAGGCATTGGGGTCTGAATTAAGGGGGATGGATCACCAGGTAACCATGGGTGTCCCTAAATCAAAGTATCTTTACCATCCCCAATTCTTCGCCTTACTCCCTCACAAATAAAATCATGAGCAGCCATAATACTACGCCAACAGAAACTTGGAGAGCTACCCACTGTGGCCTCAATAAAAGTGGTCTTCGGGAAATACCTGGCTTTATAAACTCTTGCCACCAGAGATTGTGGTTTTGTTAAGAAACGCCAAGCTTGCTTTCCCAGCATTGCCAAATTGAAAGCACGTAAATCCTTGAAACCCAAGTCCCCATATTTCTTGGGAACACATAACCTATCCCAAGCCTTCCAATGTATTCCTCCATCATTCCCAGTGCCCCACCAATACCGATTCATGGTTCTCTCAATTGAAAGACAAACATTATCTGGAAGTAAGAAAACACTCATAGAGAAAGTTGGCATTGACTGAGCTACACTTTTCAGCAAAACCTCCTTCCCTGCCTGCGAGAGCAATTTCTTATTCCACGAACCAATCCTGTGTCTGATCTTATCCTCAATATATGCAAAAGCCGCCTTTTTATTTCTTCCCACAAAAGCTGGTAAACCAAGATATTTCCCAAAATTCGGGGCCTGATTTACACCCAATACTGCAGCTACCTCTTCTCGATAAGCCTCAGATGTATTTTTGCTGAAACAAACACTAGACTTGTGGTAATTCACTGCCTGGCCTGACATAGATTCATAAAGCCCCAGACAATGTCCAATCACCCCGGCTTCCTGTACATTCGCTCTGAAGAACAACAGGCTATCATCTGCAAAAAATAGATGAGAGATAGGGGGGTTCCCCTAGCTACCCTACAGCCATGAATTTCCCCTTCCAACTGAGCCTTTTGTAAAAGCAGAGAAAGACCTTCTGCACAGATGATAAAAAGATATGGGGAAAGGGGGTCACCTTGTCTCAAACCCCTGGTTGGAGCCACCTGACCAGTAGGAACTCCATTTACCAGAATGTTATAAGAAACAGTGGTAACACAGAGCATAATCAAATTAATCCATCCTTCCGCAAACCCCAGGGCTGTTAACATACGCCGGAGGAACAACCACTCCATGCGGTCATACGCTTTTGCCATATCCAGCTTTAAAGCACCCCAGCCTACTAAACCACACTGTTTCCTGTTCAAAAAGTGGCCAACCTCTGCAGCTAGGAGAATATTATCCGTGATTAGCCTATCAGGGATAAAGGCACTCTGGGATTCCGAGATAATTCCGTCTAACAAAGGCTTCATCCTGTTTGCCAATACCTTAGCTATAACCTTGTATACCACATTACACAAAGCTATTGGCCTCAGATCAGCAACCGTTTCGGGCACAGGTTTCTTGGGAATCAACACAACATTAGTATCATTTAAGCCCTTAGGGAATGAGCAGGAACTTAGGCAGTTAAATACAAACTCCGTAACATCACCTCCCACCACATCCCAATAGTGCTGATAAAATCCCGGGTTCATCCCATCAGGTCCCGGTGCTTTATCAGAGAAACATTGAGAACATGGCAACTTTAACCTCTTCCATCTCAAAAGGGCGCATCAGCATATCATTATCATTTTGAGAGACTCGTGGGGTTAACGTACTAAAGAAATCATCTACGGGGTCTAAGCCATTGGTTGTAAAGATAGAATTAAAATAACTCATAACCACAGCCTGCAGAGGCTCACCCTCAACCCATACCCCACTTTCATTCTTTAGTTTAAGGAGAGTGTTTTTCTTTTTACGGGCAGAGGCATACCTGTGATAGAATTTTGTATTTGCATCAGCTCCTCGCAGCCAATGTTGCTTAGCCCTCTGCCTCCAAAAGACATCCTCCTGGGCTTCAAGACGAGCTAGTTTCTCCTCAATATGCACGAATTCGGCCAAAGATGTGGGGTCTGTGAGGCCCCTCAACTGCTGTTGTGCTTTACGTAGATGTTTAATCTGTTGGCCAAACTTGTAAAAGTGCTCACCTCCCCACCTCTGCAGCTTCTCCCCACAATGTTCAATGGTGCGGAGCAGCCCACCAGTCCTCCCTTCATTCCATGCACTGACAACCACATCCCTGCATCCCTCATCAAGCAACCACGCCATCTCAAATTTAAACCGCCTTTGACCCCTCCTTCCCGTGCTCTCAGTATGTAGAACACTAAGAAATAGTGCAGAATGGTCAGAAGAACGGGTTAAGATATTTTCAACGAAGGCCCCATCCAACTGCGCTCTCCAACTGTCAGTTACCAATACTTTGTCTAACATCTCCTCCATCCAATCCACAGTGCCCTTACCTCTCTCCCAGGTGTATCGATGACCCCTCAATGGTAGCTGCATCAAACCACAATCCTCGACAGTCTCCCCGAACCCCCGAAGTAGGTTATCCGGGTGAGGGTTGCGACCTCTCTTCTCATGCTGATATAAAAGGTCATTGAAATCTCCAATTACCACCCATGGTAACGAAGATCTGCCAGCTAAAGACCTGAGCAAATCCTAGGACTCCCTTCTCCTGCTACGCTCCGGGAATCCATAATAACAAGTCATGCGCCAACTTGGCAAGTTAACGCAATTCACTTCAACATCCACATGATTTTTTGAGTAACTGATAAGACTGGCCGAACAATTCTTCTGCCAGAACAACGCCAAACCCCCACTTAACCCCACATTCTCAACAAAAAATAAACCATCAAAACCAAGCCTGACGCGGAGCCGCTCTGCATGTAACCGCCCCACCTTGGTTTCCATCAAGAACAAGAACTCGGGCTTCTTACGGGACATGATGTCCATAATCTCGCGAACTGTTCGTGGATTGCTCAAGCCACGACAGTTCCAACTGACGATACTCATGATGTCGGGCGGGACTGGGAACCAATGCCCGCCATATGCAAGTTTTTTGAAACCTCAGTCATGGTAACGTCACCATTGCCACTGCCCGACCGCCTACTCCCGGGCCCACTCCCTTCACGTCGGCGCTTTGACACCGCCACTATGCCGCGTTCCTCAATCTGTTTACTGGACTACTGTAGTGCACCCCTCACACCACCATCCTCACTGGCCGACACCGCCGACGAGTTCGCTGCTCGTGGCGAGCCTCCTAACGGCACCAGCCATGGATCGCCCACCGCTCTAGGCCCTCTTCCACCTCCAGCACGTAGGTCAGCACCATACGGGTACTAATCCAGGGGCAGCCCCGACTCTCGCGCTCTCAAACAAAATTTATACGAGCGGCCGAGGAATCCACAGAAAAAGCAGAAAGTATGTAGCCTCTCGTAGTTGAAAGTAACCCAACAGCACTGCTTGTCTCTCTTCACCAGCCGCATGCGTCTTTTGATCGGACGCGCAACTGGAATAGCAACCCGCACTCGATAGAACGATCGCCAGGGAGTCCCCGCAAACCTATCATCACAGCGAACAAACGAACCCAAAAAGTTCCCAACCTGCTCTAGGACTTCATCAGATGTGTAGCCAAGGGGTAGGTCATGAATTTGAACCCACATGTCAACTGCATCGAGCACGACATCCCCCGGTAGGACGCCATCTTGCACCTGCCGACAAATTAGCGTGTGGTTTTCAAACGACCAAGGGCCTTCTTGTAGAACATGATGCATGTTTGATTCATGGAAGAAAACAAAGAGGAACAGATTGGGTTGTAGTTCCGACACTTGAACGCCTCTAACCAGCTGCCAAACCGATGCCATTACTTGGCGCATAAACTCAATCTTGATCAGTTTTTCGGTCAAGAAGCGTCCTACCACCGTCCAAGACTGCACGCCTTCGTCTGAATAACTCCAACCGTATCACCAACAGGCTCAAAGTCGACAGCCTCATCCTCCAAGGCCATGTCCGCCCAACGTGTTGTCACCGCCGCTACATCACCCCCATCCGTAGCCATGCAGACGGTAGGATGAAGCAACCCCAATACACACAAAGCAAAGCGCTGCAGAAAAACTGGACAAAACGTCGAAGAAATGACGAAGAAAACCGGAAGAGAAAGCCGGAGGAAGCAAGAGAGATGCCGAAACCCTAGACGAAGCTGGGAGGAGAGAAAAACCCTAGACTTGCTAGAGAGAGAAAAAACCAACTATTTATATTTGAGAAGGAAAAGTATATAAAAGTCTACAGAAGTTCTAAAATTAAAAAAGTCCTTACGAATTCATAACTTTTTGAATACCACATGACTTTTAAAGATTCTTTAAAAGTTTTAATTGAATACCACATGACTTTTAAAAACTCTTTAAAAATCTTGATCGAATACCGCATGACTTTTAAATACTCTCTAAAAGTTTGAATTGAATACCTCCAAACTTTTGAAGTTCATAAAAGTCTTTAAAATTCTATGAATGTCATGATTGAATACACCCCTTAATATGAGTTCCTAATTAATTTTTCTATTAAATTCATTTATAACGGTAATTATAAATATAGGATTATGAAAAATTAGGAGGATTGATACCACCTCATCAGTTTCCTATCATATTTAAATTAATTGATACTTTTCCTAATATATAGTACCTTAAAGGCTTTCAACCTTTGTTATAATCTTGATCAATATATTAATCTATTATTTTATGGTAATTTCCTATCATATTTAAATTAATTGATACTTTTCCTAATATATAGCGTACATTATTGTAGGCATACAACCTTTGTTATAATACTGATCATATATTAATATGTTATTTTATGGTAATTTATATAGGTAATTATCATATATTATTTACCATCTAAATGACCCATGGTAACTGTTAATCGTATTTAACATCTTAATTTATTATGATAATTGAATATAAAGATTCCCTTATTTTTTTTATTACTTCAAATAATATCAATTGTCCATTCACTTCCTTTGATCACTTTTGAATAAAATCTTAAAAATTATGGCAATTAAGGAATTAATACTTTGTGTAATATACATTTTATCTAATCATATAAGGAAATTGATAGTACATATGTTACTTCCATAATTAAAGGAGATTACAAAAAATTATGATAATTATTCCAATTCACATATTATTATGCTAATTCACAGATTATTATGCAATACAATTATTAAAATTATTCCAAATTGATTATTACACATATAAAATTATCCTAATGGTTACTTTTGAATAAAATCCTAACAATTATGTTAATTAATAAATTAATTCACACAGTATATTTTTATTAAACTA
>CM008333.1:24091824-24112675 GCA_002525835.2 Ipomoea batatas | reverse complement strand
CCCCAAAACAGTACACCTCAGACACGAATTCAAGGAATCAGCAGTTCATACCTTCTAGTTTAATGCCATCATGGCCATCCTTACTAGGGCCCATGCTGACCCTTTTACCAGCACCTGTTGGAGCACCACCAGGGACCACATCCGCTATGGAAACAAAATTATGTCAACACGGGATAACAGGCACAAAACACCAAAGAATATTCAGACAATTTCCACTTCAGTAAGCATTATAATAAAATGACAATGTTCAGTATAAAAATTAGGCATTATTTTTAGTTATTACAAGAGAATGGTCTTATTCATACTGGTGCTAATCACTCTCTATTGTTAAATCCTGACACCATAAAGCCTATTTTCTTTGCATATGTAGAGTCCTATTTTCTTTGCATATGTAGAGTCNNNNTGCTATACTATAGCCTCTGTTAAATGACTAATAAGAAAACTATTAAAAACTAATGAAATAGAAGCAAGAGTATCAAAGTGAAATAGGTAATAAGACAAGCAATTGGGGACAAAGGGAACAATGAAATTACTTGCATGATCTCAACATTTGTATTTGGTAGCAGTGGTGTTGTGATTAAAGACATGTTTGACTTGTTAACATGAAACACATATATATGTTGCAAAACAACAAAGTACACTTGATTGATCACATATGTCTACATACACAGTACGAAGAAGAAACGATTGATCTGAGGAGGTGAATATACATACATAATATATGTATACAAATTAATTTGAAGCGGACTTTGCGGGTCGTCTTCCACTTTTGATTGTATGTTTGCTGTTATCCAATTCCTCTCAGCAGGAATCGGTAGCTGTTTCATATGCATCCAACAAACACGTCCAACACAGTACACAACAATTAACCTTGTATGGGTATTACCAATAAATATCACACCTAAACCTTATATCAATGGCGTAATGTGAAACAAGTGACATAAATATAAGCTTTTGCAAGCTAGCTAGCTTTGACTCGTGTGCGTGGTTTGTATATGACTTTCATAAACACTTGTCACATGTGCTGTTAGGGTTAATGGGATTCGTTCGTCGATAAGAGCATCATTATTATTGAATATTTTGAAGTTTTAATTTTGGTACAGTAACATCTTACATGAAAGAAAGAGAAGCAAGGAGATAGAAAAAAAATGAACTCCAAAATATGATTTTTGGAACAGTAATGGACACCCACAGAATCCAATGTAACAGTGCAAATCAGCCACGTCAGGCGCAAGAAGCGTGCCCGCTTGGCGCGTCAGCCGCGTCGATTTAGGATAGTAAATAATGGATAGTTAATGTAACTGAAAATATTTGGAGTTCAACTCTTGTACGTGCGCATCATGTTAAAGAGTTCTGCATCAGATTTTGCTTCAAATAAGAGTCAAATTCTGCGAACGCACTTAAAAGAAAATACTTATTGGACCTCATTTTGGGGGGTGTGATACAGTCATGCCAAGTTCTTTTTCCAGTTGGTAGGGAAGGGAAGTTGCTACACAGGTGGTGAAGAAGTGATGTTGAGGATGGGGAGAAGATTTTTGGGAAAAGATAGATATGGTACAGTGTCAATTGTCAAATCTAAAATTTCTCAAAATTTTAATAAATAAATATAATATGTTTTCTGTCTCATAGGAATTTGGGTTTTTCCTAATTTCACTGCTGTTGGACCAAAATTGCAAAAATCCATACAGCATTGGACAATCACTCGAATGGCTATGTACTTTCCTCCTAGCTAATCCATCACTCATTTCACCATCTTGTTTTGGTGTGATTGGACTTCCTTATCACCATCTTGATTTCACCATCTTTCTTTCGTCTTTTTTACTTTATCAATTACTCTTTTAATTTTCATCGCTCATTTTATTATTTACAATATCAATTTAAATAGTAAGAATGTATATTATTATAAAATAAAAAGAATCGTTGGTATTTTTATAAATAGAGTAATAAATTTACTGATTTTATTTAAAAAATGTCACTGTATATTATGTGTGTATAGGGTATATATATATATATATATATATATATATATATATAAAGAACACAAACCAACCAGTTGTAAACAAATAAAGTAGCTAGGTTCAACGCAGTGGCAAATTTCGAAGCATATACAACGTTCACATCTGACTTTAATTTGTATTTTTATTTTTTTTTCCTGGGTTCAAAGCTCTGCTATGGCCCCCATGGGGCTACACAAACAACAAGAACAACAAACAACATTTTTCTCCTATGCCCTAACCCTATTAAACAAATAATTATAAAGTCCTTCGTCCTTGATCCTACTTGTTCCTAGCCTCCTTCCCTTGGATTCTTTCCCTCGTCCACTTCTCTCTACCCTTGGATACCCCCTACCCCACCTACCCTTCCCTCCCCTACAAATTAACCCACACATTTCTTACCATATCTATCATAAATTTTACAATGTCGTGAGTTATAATATCATGTGTTTTACTCAAAAATTTTAAAGAAAAGTGTAACTTACAGACTAAAAGAAAATGATTTTGCTACCCCAAAAGAGGTAATTGAGTGAGTGGACAGTGGTACATCATTTTTGCATATAGTATTTACTTCATTTATGTAATTTGCAAACGAAAATTATTTTGCACTTACATAAACTAGTCAATATAATTTATTTTGGTTAGTGGAAAAATTAACATTAATGGCATAGAATTGATTAGAGGTTACTTTTTTTTTCTTTTTTCTTTTTTCTTTTTTTGATATACCCAACAAATTGGAAAACATATTTTAATAATGTTTAATTAAAAAGTGGTGAATAAAATAGTAAGTCAAAAGGTGTATATAGTAGCTATATATCTAGCTACCTAGCCATAACTTTCTCTCTATCAGTAACCCTCTCCTCTCCTCTCTTCACCACTTTTCTTCTTCTTCACAGTGAAAGTGAGGAGATTAGGTCACAGAAATAGCTTTGCAATTTGGGGAGAAAAACGTGTTAAACATGGCAGAAGAGAGGGAGAAAAGAAGAGGAAATAATAAGTTTTGCATCAATGATAATGTGGACGTGTTGATAGAGATCCTGAAAAGGCTGGACGGCCGTTCCATGGGCGCCGCCGCGTGCGTGTGCCGGCTGTGGTGCGCCATATCGCGGAACGACTCGCTGTGGGAGCATCTGTGCTTCCGCCACGTGTCGCCGCCGCCGGAGGGCGTGAGGACGGTGGTGACGGCGCTCGGGGGGTACCGGAGGCTGTACATGGTGTGCGTGAGGCCGGTGGTGAGTCGACTCAGCAGCTGGCGAATCGGTCTCGCCGCGGCGGCCGAGTCGTCGGACCGAGTCTGGACGCGGAACGAGGTGGAGCTCTCCTTGTCGCTGTTCTGCGTCGACTACTACGAGAGAGTGTTGCTCGGCGACAATGGCGGCGGCGGCGGAGGCAGGCTCGGCGACGACTCCTCCACGGCGTCGCTCATGTTCCTTTGCAAAGCGGTGAACGTTTGACGATATGGCACTGTATTTACAACTCCATTATTCCATTATTATTATTATTATTATTATTATTATTATTATTATTATTATTTATTTTCTAATACATTATATCCTAGAGAAATAAATTAAAGATTAAACTCAAATGTTTAGGGTATTCCATTTATGTCATTTTACCATTCTTTATATTTATTCCATTCCATTACTTTACTTCCATTATATTCTTATAAAATGTTTGGTCCGGCCGTTTATCAGCTAATAATATAACTGTAAAATTAAAGAATTAATTGTTTGTGGTTTTGAATTGGAATTAAGCTAAGAAGGTTAATTATGTTATAGGGTATAATGAAATAGAAAAGGAGTAGGAGGGAAAGGATGGGGGTGGTGCACTGCACGGGTGGCGGTGAGTCGCGGTGGCGAATATAGAGAGGGCCAAAAGAGAAGAGGACACAAGTAAAATGTCAAAGTAGAAAGCTAAGTAGCTAAGTAGGTTGAATTGGTGTGAGTGAGTTGAAAGTGAAGTTTCGTCAGCAGATTTTCGCTTTTCCTTTTGTTGGTTTTCAAGTGCAGATCCAAAATCTGGCAGTGATTTGTAAGTGGGGCATTCAATATAATGCATTAATTTGCAACGTACGTATAGTAACCGGGTATAATACAACCTTAACATATCTTCACTATCATGCATGCATGATTACAGTTATTTCTGGTTACATTTTCAGTATTCCACGTTCTGGTCGGACCATCTCCCATGGATCTATAAGTTTCAGTTGAAGATCGAACACATGGTTTAGCATGTGTTGGGGGTTCGAGATTATTACCCATATATGGTATGTTGGGTGGGGTCAAACTCAATGGAATCATTTTACTAGTCCGGCCAAATTGTATTCAAGAACATCACAATCGGGCTAATAAGCTAACACCTAATTACTAACACAATGTATATGTTATTTTTTACGGAGTAATTTTTAATTGTCAAACAAGGCCAAGGATATGATTGTGATATATAGGATTTAGATCCAATGCAAGCGATTATAGCTTTCCCTAATAAGGTTCAATTCACTTGCTTGTATATTCTTCAAGCCAATTTGAAATTTAGCACACTCTTATCATAGCTCTCGATCTGACCCACTTTGCATAGTTTGATAAACAATATTACTTCTCATTCGGTCTTTGAAACTTTTGACTGACTCTGGATATATAGTTCAAGAAGTCTTTCTTCTCATTCAATCTTTGCTTATATATAGCTTCCCGATGCATATTATATTTGCGCTGGTAAATGACAAGCTTATAGATGGAGATAATGACCCATGAGGTCACGAGTTTGAGGGGATTCAACTCTTGTGCACGATGAAGTGTTATCCAAATTTTTATTTAAATTTATTACTTTGTTACGTTGATCATACATGTTGTTTCCTCTAATACCCAAATACTTAACATCATACCATTATTAAGCTCATGTAATACTAGTAGAAAATACTGCAAAAATGTGGTTATCACATAATAAACTATCAATTGATAATTAACTACACAATCAATTCACATAAAAATTACAGTACAGTACAGGTACATCAAAGGAGATTTTGATAGAGTGGAAGTCTAAAAGCAGCTAATCCAAGACCATAATTTCAATATAAATGTGGTGGGCAAGTTAAACTTCCAATTGGGTATCTATCCAATTAAGGCCACCAACATGAACTATAGTCTTTTCTTGATACATTTCGGATAAGTCTTGGGTTCTCACATGCTTTGTATGGAGAGGATGAGAACGTTTTATTGTCTTGGAATTATGCAAACGTACCGTTGGTGTCTTCGTTGGACCACCCCGGTCGTTTGTACAGTTAGTGTCTTCGCCCTGTACTTTTTTTTTAAAAAAAAATCTTTCAACAGATATGAATATCCATACACTCATTTTGCAGCATTAAAAGAGAAAACAGTCATGCTTGGTAAATGGTAACATAGTATGTACTGCCATGCAATATCACAACTAAACTCTAGGGAAAATATGCATCGTCCTATTTTACACCGAAAGGTATAATGATCATAAACTACCAGGAAGTGTATGAAATTAATCTACATCCGCATACAAGTTCCTGAACAATAAGAAAATTCACAAGTCTTGTACTAAAGAGGAATTTGTGCAATACAAAATTTGACCTCAGCAGCACCCATTTTCCCCATGTAAAAGTCAAACTCACTATCCAAGATGAAGTGCTTTCCTAGTTTATATATCTGATTGCTCAAACGGCACACGTACAAATAACTGTCCATGCAGAGTAACGACAGCAGATGTCTGGTGAGGGTCAATTCTTGAGGGCAAGCTCACTACCTGGAATTCATTTTTTTAGTTAAGCAAAAACGTATATATGATATATCTTTGTTGGACAAAAGTCAGCAGGAAGTTGGGAATTAAAAGTTCATTGGGCATATAAACCATGAAAATTCATGTGCAAAAACAGATAGACTATGGGAAAGTGGTTTCAATCACAAGGTATCCAAACCTTCTTGAATGGAGTGACACCCCAGGGATTATCCAGTTGTTCTGGCTGGCCAGATATAACCAGGCGTCCTGCTGGATCAGACTGTACACGAACCTGAAATATTTTTGTAAGTGAAAGAGATCAATAAGTGTATCACATCGGAAAGACTCCCCACCCCAAATGTGAATTCACAAACAAGTTGAGAATTTCCATAGTAGAAATCACAAACAATTCTAAATAGGAAAACCCACAGATTTTTCTTCTGCCACAGTGCTTAAATAGCACTTCAAGGTTTTAAAGATCTCAAATAGTGACTACAAGGATCTTTATATAATCATTATTGGTATTTGTAAAAGGTCAAACTCAGTGCACAAATGACCTGTATTAGGCTATAAGGAACAAAGATGTATGCAGGGCTTTAACCAGGGGAGGATTCTGAAATTTTGTTTCAGGGGGGCAATGAAGATTTAATAATGAAATTATATATTTACATTATTACCTCGGAAACAAACACAACTAAAAAATGTCAAATTTAATTACAGCTATTGTCATGTTGTTTTAGTACAAATACAATTAGGGTTTCAAAGAGAGAAATTCCCATTTTCAAAATATAAGCATGTCAAATCAGCAGTAAGGGAAAAACAATAATATGTATACTGAATACAATTTCCTGAATTACCTCCTCACGCAAAAGGCCAGGTACTAAAGCATATACTTCAAAGCAGTCATTCTGTGGAGCATATTTTCCAAAACCCATTAATATACATGATGCAAGAGAAAATGCAGACAGCAATATATGTTCAGGCTTTTAGTGATAACATAAAGAACATACAGTTCTCTGTACATTGATCTTCACCCAGTCAGCAGGAGCCCCAATATCAGCAACCATTGATTCTGACCTGCAAGCATAAACTTGAAGTTACATACATAAGCAAATATAAATTTTACACAATAAGAAAGCAATAAACAAAATAGCTGACTACTAGAAGTGCAAATATTGGCAACAATAATTGTTTAGCATAAATAATCAATCTTTGAAAGTGTTTTAATTTTAATTATTGATGAGTAAAAGAGTTCACAATGAAATGCACACTCTGAATTGTCTGTTTCTTTACCTGGAAAAAAGCATTGAAGGTATTGTGTGGAACATTTAGCTTTAATATCAGCACTATAGAAGCAGAAATTAGTCAGTTGGACTCAGTTGCAACTTGCAAGGCTCCTGCATGACTGTATCATGCAGGGTCTTGGATGAAATTGTTCAGAAAGACATCAAATTCATTTCTAGATCTTTTGAAAGATAAGTATCATTCATATATATACACAAAATAGTTCCTACAATAACAATCAATCCATCAAAGATCAAGGAATAGTTAATCCGTAGAGATCTTAACTGTATTTTAGGTATTTTCAGGCGCGTGGCTTTTGCAACATTATCAACAGGAGACAGCTTTTTGCGCTTTAGCAAGCCTAACCATGAAGAAAATTACAAAGAAAAATATATAACAAGTACCAGGAAGTAAATTACAAAAGTAATTTTAAATTGTCATGCAAAAAAATTTATACCAATACTCTTGAGTTGTTTCTCGCGTTTTGGTGTTGAAATTGGGTTCTTGTCCTAGAAAGAAGGTGAGAAAACAAGGAAACAATAAAAGAAAGCATGATTTCCCTGCAAATTTTCAAAACAAATATGTATAAAGAGGAAGACTTGAGCACATGAAGTGCAAAACCTTTTTCACAGACCTTAATGATAGGATCTCCAACCTCACCATTTCCAAGAAGGCGTTGAGAATGCCAACCTTGCATAGCACGTGCTGCAGCATCTCTTCTTGCTCTACCTGATCCTGATGCTTGATTACCCTGCAAATTGAAACTCTTTTAGATTGTATCAAATTGTATAAAGAATTCCTCATCGCTTTTCGTTTTCCCTTTTCTTTCATTTTTTTCAAATTTATTTTGAGGGTGTTCCTGAAACCAGTAACTAACTTAGCAATAATCAGAAAACTGAGGAATCAAAAAACAAAGAGAGCCCACACCAGTGCCAAGTTGTAGTTTATTCAAATAAAGACCCATAGTGTACAGTTCTGAGCTGTCTCAGACAGACTTTGAGACAGTATTAAATGAGAGGCCACTCCATGATTGCTAGACCAGAAGTAGGGATGTCAACAGGGCGGGGGTATATCCCCGTCCCCCCATCTGGTTCCCCACTGGGTATGGCTAATTGACATCCCTAACCAAAAGTATCCTCTCATTATTCATTTGAATCATAAGTTCAGTTACATGCATATGAGTTTCCATGTGGCGTAGAAATTATTTTGAAATAAAATGTAAAAGCAACAAAAGCATCATCAGTGGAACAAAGCAAATTGCCAAGTAGTCATGATATAAATTAACACCATTTTCAAACTAAACAAACCAACACATGGAACTGAAATCTGCATTAAACAAAACTACAGCTACTACAACCTTTATAACATAATTTTATGAGGACAATGGCACACTCTTCACAAAAAATATATATGGCATCAATCAACCTATCTTAATAAATAGGCATGTGGCATTACCGGGTTACCAGTACTAGAAGGCTCTGAAAAAGATGCGTCAGCAAAAGGAAGCTCACCGCTGCGCATCTTGTACTTTTCATATTCCAACAGTGCCTGCAAAGTTAGTGTTATGACCGTTACACACTGCCCTATATATATACATGCTGGAAAACTATTCATGCCTTTTCACATCTCTAACAGTTAGCAAGTCATCAGTTCAAAAATGCAGACATATGGAAGAAAAATCACAGTAAACTAATAGAAGTCATATATATATAACTGCCATAATGAGACATCGAGAACAGAAATAGGTAACCCATCATACTGCAAATTTACACAATACAGTAGCATGACAAGGAATATATAATGGCACTTTTATATTGTATAAGAAACCAAGAAACAGATGTATAAAAAAATATGCCAAAAGGAATATGTAAAAAGAGACTGCAGTAAATGTCAATGAGAATTTGAAGGTAAACCAATTAGTATAATTACAAACTGGAACATAACCTTTTCATAGAAACACCGGAATGTCCAAGAGACAGTAGTACATGTCCTGCAAAGTTCAAAAATGAATGTAACAGTAATTAAATTAGTGTTTTTTACATGCATATGAATGGTCACACTAAACCATGTAGAAAGAGAGCCCCATGCATCCCCCAAATAGGAAAATACCATTTCCAGCCCCTCAACTCTAAAACCCTAGCATCCATTATTCCATTCCAACCCAATGATGACAAACTCACCCTATCAGAAATCTGTAAATTAGAAATTTCAATTTACAATTGGTTTCCAAAAAACCTCCTTTTTTTCCTGACTTTCTTAAACTGTGCAAAATTTACCATCTTCAAACTTCACTGGACAACTAAGGAATTAATATTTCTATTTTTCATTCCTACTCAACTAGAATGCCGATTTCCATTTTAGTTAGCTATATATTTGGTAGTCATTTGGACAGATTTAGTGCCAGTCTTAAGTTTATATTCCCCATAAGCCGATCACAAGTAAGCTTTGCCTACTGATACAATAATGTATTATTTTGGTCCACTCTTCTAATCATTGGTAAACTTTGTCCATACTTGAACATTTTTTGTTTCCTACGGATTATGACCAATAGTCCTCTTTAAAGTTGTGTCCGGTTTACCTTTTACAGTCCAAAACTAGGTAAAGAGGATTTATAGACAATCTGTTAATGGGGTGAGATTATAATCCATTCTGGATTGAAGCGAAATGCCTAATGCCAAAATCTGATTGAAAGAAAAAGGCCTTCTCCTGAAAATCAAGGCACCACCCAAACAAGGGACTAACAGGGTCACAGGGAACTAGCAATATTGAGATTACCCAGGCACTAACCCCAAATACCAACATGCCACTGCAAACTAAAAATCCTAATTGTACACCCAAGATTGTGATATTCCACCAGACTTATTCTGAGAATTTGGGCAGTCATTCCTAACGGTGAAATTGAAACAAAATAACCCCACTGATCATTTACTGATGCTAATTCTACAGTTTCAATGTTTTAGGTGAATTCATTGGTTAGATGAACAAGTTCATGTAAAACTCCAGCTCTGTTCTTGTCCTGAGTTTCAGGTCTAAAGACAAGACTATTTAAACAGATTGAATAAATAGGAACTACGAATTTGCCTTACTTTGGAGGCTTAAATGATTCTCCTACTTGCCGCCATAGCTTGCATGATGTCACCTGCACAATAAGGAGAATGAATGAATTCCATATATCTAATTACTCAGAACATAAATTGCATTTTCAGTCACAACAACAATAATACTCACAAAAAAAGACTGTTATGCAGGGGCTAAACTCTCATGACAGGGGGGGAATGATGACTGATGAGCAGTGAAGAGGAAAATGTTCATAAGATGGAGAAAATCAAGATGCGAATAGAAATATCTGTGTATAATAGAAATGAATTTATATGAAGTGAGGTGGCACCTACCAAGAACAATTGAATGAAAATCATTAGGATTGTTTGCACATGTGCAGTGTAGATCTATGGATGCACTTATAACTTATAAGAAAGAGTAATGAAGTAGTAATAATAGGAAATAGGAGATGTAAACCAAAAGAAATTATAAGGAGGTAGAATTCATAAAGTAGACACCAATTAGATTTAGATTACTGCTTGGATGAGTTGCTATTAAGCATAAAACACGTGGATGCGTAGAAGAATTGAATCCAGGGCCAAATTTAGATGAACTGTTTTCATTTGTAGGCAACAGGTCCAACCACAAACTTCACAGTTTCTTGTTTTAACAGTGGAATGTATAAAAGTTTTAACTTCCTAGTCAGATAAAAGATAGTGATAGCAAGATATCAAGCTAATGAAACATGAAATAAACCTGTTCATAGCCACCAAGTCTGATCACTGCTCTCCATAGCCTTATTCATGTGAGGGAGAAAATTAGTTCAAATGTCAAAAACTTGTTCAAAGTAAAAAAGAAAATTAAATTTGGAGAGTCACTAACTTGAGGCAATTCAATGGCTCTCCATAGAACCGTGGGGGCTTGAATTCCAAGCACCTTTCTTTATGGAAGGTTTCCAGTTCTTTCATAAATGCTGCTTGTTCTTCCTCTGTACCAGACTCATCTACTCCCACAGCATTTGTATCCAACAGGAAGGACTTTGGAGTAAGGTTCATATTAGAATCATGGCCAACATCCATGTCTGGCTTTGGCAATCCTGTATTCACCTGACTAGTTGGTAGCACTTCTTTGGCATTCAATGCATCGGCATATTCCTGCTTCGCTTCTTCAGTAGGCAACAACTCCTTTTTTGCTTCACTTTTCACTTCATCTTCCCTGCTGCCATTTACAGTAGATGACTCCTTTGGAACAGGCCCATCCCTGGGCAACTCATCAATCAAACCCCTTACCGCAGTTCCATTACCAGAAGATAATTCCACTCCAGACACAGAATTTTTCAATTCTTCAGACATTTCATCCTCTTCACTTACTTGTGAGGAGCTGTCTTTCCCCATGTAGTCAGGCCGATCACAGGGATCAATATCAGTAGTGTAGGTTGCAATTTTGTCATCAGAATGACAATGAGGTTGGATGAACCCTTTGCCCTCAATGGTGGGAACCTCACCACTCTTAGCATCAGGATGGAAAATCTCAGGGTTCTCACTTTCCATACAAGTGTTTGCATCCTCAGATGAAGAGATTATTTTGTTGGGAAATTCTGTAGCATCTATGTGAGATAAATTAGATAATGTCTTGTTGTCTACTACATCCTTGTTTTCAGCAAGTACATTGTTTGCTGCATGAATATCAGTAACAGCATCAGGGGCATCTTGTGCAATTTCTTGCTTATCCTCTGCCTTATCATCAGTCATGATTATTCTCAAACACCAAAAAAAAATTCCTTGTCCAGTTTCAGTAATAAGTATTGTTTTGCAAAACCTCAGTGGTCCCTGTAATTATTGTGGGCAATAATCAAAGGTCAATAGGTCATGACTTGAAAAGGCAAGAATGAAGCATCATTTTTACTTTATTCAACTCAGAATGTCACTTTGATTGTTATTATCCCAGTAAAAGAAGAAGCTGAGAGGAGAGTGTTTTAAACCCTATAAATCCGGGAATGTTGTCAAGACTGTGTTCTACCTCAAGTGCCATTACTTATGGCCATCCAATAAATATGCATACATGATAAACTTGAAATTCAGTACAACTAGCAAATTGCCGAGATAAACTTGCAACATATATGCTGGACCCTAATCTATAGAGACAGAGAATTGGAAAATGCACCAGTAATAATTCCAAACAGAAGAGACCACGTTACAAATTTGAAATTCTATATTTCTACATGTAGAGGTTAAATCCATCCAAAGCTAAAAATAAAATAAAATAAAATAAATGAAAAAGCTACATACAAAAGCTCCCAAATTAATCAAACGAGTACACCATGACTTGAAAGTAGACAGACGCAAAGTTAAGTATCCACGCTAACATTCAAAGGAAAAAACATCAACGACATATTGAAATTTACCTTAATCACTTCTCCATGTAATTGCACTACTACACAATAGCATGGGCTGCTCGGCTAGTCCTTGGAGCCAACAAACAAACGGAAGCAAACGAGCACTTAAAATTAAATTGTTGTTTCAGGGAGAGAGATCTGTCATCCGTGATTTCCTCTCTGGCTCAAAACCCTAGCAAAGAGATTATAGAGCGGATTGCAGGCTTAGCTACGAGTGGTAGAAAATTAATTCATGGAGAGGGATTGGGGACAGAGATAACCTGAGTTCTTCAGACAACGAGAGTTGAGTTCGAAAGACATCGAGAGCGGAAGGGCGGAGGGGCGGATTCGACCTCCAATTTTAAAATCTGAGACCCGAACCGACTTGGGTGTTTTTTAAGTTGATATGTAGGCATGTAGCAGTTCGAACCCGACCCGAGTTGCGTGTAATATTGTAATTTCTTTTATAATAATAAAATAAAGGGAAAATGGTCAGCCCTAAACTCTATTTGAAAAGTCAATTACGTAAACTTTTTAAAGATTCAATTAAACCTTTTTAACATTTTATTTTTGTGTAATGAAGCCCAAAAAAGAATTAGTGACATGCGATAGCAGGTCATTAGGTTTCAGAATATTTTTCTATTAAAAAACCGACCGTCGAAGACCGACGCCGGTCACTGACGACCAGACCATAAATGGTCGCCTCCTCCGGGAAGGCGACCAAAAAATAGTTGCCTTCCTAAAAAAAACAACCGCATCTGGTCGCCTCTCATGGAGAATGCGATAAGAGCCAAAGTTCTGGTCGCCTTCCATGGAGGCGACCGGATCTGGTTGCCTCTCATGGAGGAAGCAACCAGAGTTATGGTCGCCTTCCATGGAAGGCATCCATCTCAACTTCCCGCTCAAAGTCGACAACTTTCGCCGGCGTATGGCGATCGGAGACGGTTCTGCCGGTCGCCGAATTTTGTCGCAAACCGTAAATGACTTGTAATAGTAGGCTATTTATCGTTTTTTGGCTTATTCGACTCAATTTAATATGTTAAAGGATCTAATTGAACTTTTTAAATGTTTAGGTGTCTAATTGATTTTTCAGGTAATGTTTATGGGCTTATTTGACATTTTTTTCTAAAATAAATAAATAGAGAGATTGTCAAATAAATCTTTACAGTTATACACCAATAATATAATTAACGTTTCGAAAACATAAATTGGATACATAAATTGTCGATTGATGACCGTCAATCAATTTCGTATCGCAATGATCAATTTCAGTTGTTGAAACTATGTAGTAATGATGATTTGGGATTATTATTAATCAAATTAACTTACTAGTCCAAAATGTATTCAAGAACGTAGGGATCAAACTCTTGCTAGCTCTTGATTAAGATCACCAAAAAAAAAAAAAAACAACAAAAAAACAGGCAATTATAACATCAGTGCATTCTTAATAATATACTATAGTTCTCAACCTACTGTATAGTATATACGGAGTATATAACAATATCAAAAGGGGGGCGCGCATTACCCAAAATTTTGCTTATAAATACACAATCAATTCATCACATAAAATTTGATAATAGAGGTTCATCAAATTAAAGGATATTCCGATAGACTGAAACTCTAAAAGCTGCTAATCCAACACCATATGTATATAATCTCAACTAATGTGACTGGAAATTATCTATCCGGCCAATTAAGGCTACCAACATGAACTATTGTCTTACACAATTTAGGCAGTCCCTGGAACGTTAAATTCTTGAAAGCACCGGTTTGAGGGTCATACGAAACAAGACCGCCATTTTTGTACTCTATGAGTATCTCCCCGTTTTTCAAAACGCACAGAACTGTAAACGCCCTCCCAAATCGAACGTTGGTCCAAATGGCGTATGGTGTCAGATCCTGATAGCTTAACAACCTGAGTGGCGGCGGACCGGGAGACGCTATAGCGTACTCCTTCACCCATGATTCCTTCACATCGTACATCTTCATTGCCCAGATTTCCAGAGTGCCGCCGTAGGAAGGCGGCGCAGTAAACGCCACTCCAAGGCAGTCTCTTAGAACCACGAGATGGTAGCTGCAAAACCGGGCTGGATAGGGTGCGAATTGTGGCTTTTGGACCTCTCTGAATTGCTCGTCGCCGAGATCGAAGGACAGTATCATCCTGTCCCTGCCAACACCATGATACCTGTTAGCAAAGGAATACACGGCATGCCAAGTAACTTGTGCTCAGATGATATGTAATGGCTCTTTCAAATAAGAAGTCATGGGATCAAGTTTATGTGTTTGTTAAGAAAGTATAGGTGAACAGATACTGCACTGTAAATTAATAAAATGAGTAGTACTAAAAAATGTTGTGTAGTCCTCTACTATAGTACCTTCCTAGTCGGGACAAACAGTGCCATCTTCCGTTGAGCACGACTGATGATGACTTTGGGGCAATCAGATATGGCGTCTCGCCTATACTCCTCCATATGTTGCTTGCAAGGCTAAACACCTGAACATCTGATCTGTCATATCGCCGGAGGCCAATCCTTCTCTGATAAGGCGATACGGCGACTTGGCCGCGGTAAGTATTCGTATACATCACAATCCTAATCACTTTGTAGTCCTTGGTCACGGGGTGAAATCCGAATCCAATCACAACTTGCTGCTCTTCAAACTCCATGAATCTCGGGAGCACCTTGTAGTCTCCGGTGAAAGGATTGTAGACGCAGAGAGATTGATTGAGTAGAGAATCCGACAAGCATAAGAGGCCGTTGCAGGAGCCGACGACGGTGAACTCCGGCATGGATGCGGCGAAAGGGATGTTGATTCGCCTCGCCTTCTGCGTCTCGTCGTGGAGATTTTGAACGAAGCATAGCTGGTTTCTGAGGGGATAATCGGTGTGAAAAATCAGGCAGGGATCGGCGGCGTGCGAGCGCGAGAGGTGTAGGTTAACGAGGTGGGGATCGCGCGATAACTGGTTAAAGGATTTGCAGGCGAAGCTGAACTGGAGCAGAGATGTTATAGGGAGCCTGGAAATCATGTCCGCCATGATTTCTTGGGGGAGAGATTGGATGGAGGAGTTTGTTGCCGGCGGCGGCTGGTGTTCATCGTCGTCTGAACTGCTCCTTCGTTTCTTCATTGGCTTCTCGTCACTGGAATCCATGGCCGGAGATGAACGAATTGAAAGCGCATAGAGATTATGAATTGAAGATGATGGAATTTGAAATTAACAAAATAATTAATTTCAACAAAAATGGGGCAACCCAGTAAGTTGTGTTACAACTTATCATATGAGGTTTATCGGGTACACCATATTTGGTACTTTCTCATCAATTAAATATTTAAATTCGCATTGTAATAATTCTTTTTGATCTATTATTTAAGAGAGTCAATTCGTATCATTAGATTGTATTGATAAAGATTTTCTTAGTTATTTTAAAAAGTAATTGTAAAAAAATCTCTTATATTGACCCGATACGGCGGATAACGGATAACTAATTAATTGCTCCTTGTCACCTTCATGAAAGTAAGCATAAAAACGCCCAGATAATCATGTATTTGTTACGGAATATTTAATCTGGATAGCTGTAATATAACCTTTTAATTTGTATTTTATGCATATGGTTGATGCTGACTTTCTTGTAAGGAGGAGAATCCAAAGGAAATTTGGACCCACAATAATTCATCATTGACTACCTTCATTTAGGATTATCAACAAAATTTTTGGTAGGTATTGACTTGATAATTATAAAGTTTTAGAGTTTGTATAAATAATATATTTTCCTTCTTAATTTGAATTGATCAGTTATGAACAACCTAAAATGGTTTACCTCCTTATAATTCTTTACTGGTTACGGTCATAAGTTGAAATTTATCTAATACACACTTTTGGATACATAGTCTATTAAACCCTAATCCATGATATAATTTGCTACACTAGTGTGAAGTATATATGAGTGGGAGAAATTGCAAATCTTATCAATACCGATAAGCAACTTATGCTGATTTTCTTCATTTTTTTTTTTTTGGTAAATTTACAGGGTCTTTATCTCCGTCCGTTTA
The DNA here is from genome assembly GCA_002525835.2 of Ipomoea batatas. Classification (NCBI taxonomy): domain Eukaryota; kingdom Viridiplantae; phylum Streptophyta; class Magnoliopsida; order Solanales; family Convolvulaceae; genus Ipomoea; species Ipomoea batatas. Next base: position 24,096,199 of record CM008333.1, on the reverse strand, counting down.
ACGGTCCGGGGTCCACCCACGTTCGCTCCGGGAGGCACGGGAGCTAGCCCAGGAGGAATCGTCACTTGTGGGAATTGAACCCGGGTTCTCCCGAAATTCCTCCCCACAAAGAGAGCTCACTTGTCACTTGAGCTACCCCGCTGAGTTATGCTGATTTTCTTCATTGTAGTCCTTTAATTTGCCGATTAAGATTACAAGATAACCTTTGCCTATCGCACATTTCTGGACATTTTCTGTAAATTAAAAAAAAAAAAGGTGAAATTATGAGTTGCAGCTACAACTTGTTAACATGATAAAAGAGAACTAAAAGAATGTAAAGAATTATATTCACATTCTGAACCAAAAAAAATGATCACAACTGTGCTTATACAAACATTCATCTCTCTGTCATTTACTTACAACACGAAAAAGAGGCTCAAGAATCCCTTTCACTCACATCACATTTACAGAATAGAAAATTCCGTGGCTTAAACAGATATGGTTACAATTAGCTCTACACTACAGAATGGATAATCATGTTCACAGAGCCATAAACCAATGTTCATTGCCATGTTGCTCCAAGTACACAAACCCTTGCAAATGGAACTCGACCCGAATGGTTTGTCTGGTCCGGGTGCCATTGCGGTGCAGTTTCTGAACCAAACAAGACGGGATCACTACGCATGGCTGCTTCATGGATGCGAGCAAGTTAGCAACAAAAGAATTGACAACAAATACGAGGGTATATAGTACATCTGCAGAACCTATCTTCTATAGGTACCCTTGTGAAGTTATGAATTGAACGGAGAAAGTAGAAAAGCTACTTTACTTACCCGAGTAGAAATCAAGAAGCATCCTTGCAAAAACGGGGGGTTAGCATTCGTTCCTGGAAACGAGTTCATTCAAGTAAGTACACATGCACATCACCGACATTAACAATCCCCTGCAACAGCATACTAATATTTCATTTTCAGTTCATAAAAATACTGTAAGGGCTTATGCTCGTTGAAATTTTTAAGAAAGGAGATCTAAGGCAAAGGGGAGAGTTACCGCACGGGACAAAAGGCCGAGTGTAGTCTGACCGGTGCTACGAAGCAGTTGATAGCCACAGCAAAGTCAAAAGTCAGATATTTGAACAGCCTAGCTCCTCGAATGGTTTTGAACTTTTGATACATAATCATCCCGATTCAAAGAAGCGCGCCAATGCTGAATATAGCTGCCCTTCGTCGAATGGTTTTGATACATAATCATCCATCCCGCATCTCATGCACTCTTCATTCGATGCCCTAATAACATCTGCCGTCATTGCTAATATTGGCAAACGCCAATGAGCCAGTTTGCCAGGAGCGTCAACCAATATCTCACCAGAATTTATTGTTTCTTTATATTCGCTCTCTAGCTTGCGGATTTGTCGAGTAGCCTCAAACCTGCACAATGGCAGTATGACACGGTAAAATGAGTAGCAAAAGTCGGTTCTAGGTTAGAATATAACAAATGAAATCATCCATTAGGACTAATTTTAACGCGTAAGGAAGAACGAAGATATAAGATGAAGTAGAATATAATACCCATCCATTTCGGGCATTTGGAGGTCCATAAAGCAAGCGTCAAAGTTGTGAGGTGGCTTAAGAAGCGCCAAAGCAGCCTTCCCGCCATCAACACAGGTCACAATTGCGCCGTACTTCTTCAAGGCACCTTCTGCCACTCTTCTATTTACAATATTATCGTCCACGACCAAAATTTGTTTTTCTTTCAGCAGATTTCCAAGAGTCGACGGTTTTGGCATCGTCACTTGCCTCTTATACGTAAAGCCAGTAGCTTCTTGCAAGCACGACGCCAACACACTCAACCGAATAGGTTTTATTAATACGTTATCAACCAGCCCATCCGATTTAAGCTGATTGCTTTCTGTCGAGCTCATTTCTGTTGCCAACAGAAACAATTTTGGCGTGGCTCCATTGAGAGCCGTTGAGCCATATGGCCTAAGATCCTTTACAATGTTACGGAGTGCAAAAGAATTCTCCGTATCCCAGTTGTCTTTATCGATGAAAATCATGATGACCAAATGCTCGGGTTCACTGCAAAGGCAAGTATAAGACATTGTCATATAAGGAACCCTAAAAATGAACACTTTCTTGAAAACAAGCTTATAAAAAGAAAATTACCTTGTCTTTGAACAAGTAGATAGATATGAACACGCATGATCTACCGTGGAAGTTATCTTCACGTTTAATCCCAGCCTTTGAAGGTGGTATCTGGTGACTTCGGCTCGAATTCTTTTGCCATCTATCACCAATGCCCTTAGCCCGTGAAAGTCTAAAACACCTGTATCATATTGTTGCCACTTCGCTTCGACCGAACCTCTTTGGTCTCTCGAAAAGGCTGCGGTGAAAGAAAAGGTACTGCCGGTGCCTGGTTCACTGAAGAATCCAATCTCCCCGCCCATAAGGTCCACCAAATGCTTGCTGATGCTCAATCCTATTCCCGTCCCTCCATATGTTCGAGACGTTGAACTATCGGCCTGCATAAAAGGCGTGAAAATGCGGCCTTGTGCTTCAAGAGAAATTCCAACACCCGTATCTTCAACTGTCACTAACAACTTGATCTTGTCACTTTCTTCCTCACTAAGCTTCTTAAAATTTTGCCAACTTCTCCATCTGTCAACTACCGGAAACCCGCTCAATGTGTTGAAAGATCTGTTCGTCTGGTCTTCAACGAGGGATAAGCTCTGTCTCAAGACTTCATCCTTCACATCAAGCGGGCACCTCACTTCATCTGCTAAATGCATCGTGACAAACACATGCCCGTCTTTGTTTTTTGTGAACTGCAATATGAACAAGAGTTGTTAAATAATTAAGATCGTCAATAAGATCCATTCGAGCAATATGCCCCGAAAGTAGATTATTTAATCATTAATACAAATGAGCACACATTTCTCAAGCATATAGTTTCCTATTGGGCGAAAGTATGAAATAACTGGCAAACCTTGATTGAGTTTCCAACAAGATTCGCGATTATTTGCCTAAACCTTCCGGGATCTCCAACAACCATTTTTGGGACCTGATCAGAGACATAAACAGCCAACTATTCTCCCCCGGAGAACATTCAAACCATGGTAAGAATCATTGCAGAAAGACAGCTGCAATAATATATAAACATATGTAAGGTTATAAGAGACGAGGAGTTCCATTTCGTACCTCAATCCCTTTTTCATGAGATCTTCCAGATGAAAGTGATAAGACATTATCGAGTACAGCTCGCAGATCAAAAGGTACAGCTTCCAACTCAAGACGTCCTGAGTCAATCTTAGCCTGATCCAATACCTCGTTGATCAAAGATATCAAATCCTTCCCACTAGCATGAGCAGTCTGCGCAAAGTCCCGTTGTGTAGCATCGAGATTTGTATCCATGAGCATCTGAAGCATGCCTAACAATAATGAAACATATTATGTCAGTTATCATCCAAAGCATGGATAATAGGAATCCTGGATTAAACTCCTCCCCATCCCTAATAGGAGTTTGGGCAAGAGATTATGTACCTAAAACACCATTCATTGGGGTCCTGATTTCGTGAGAAACTGTAGCAAGAAACTGCAGAAGACGAAATGCTCATTAAAATATTATATACAATTTTAAAAAAGAACTCTAGAAATATGGAAAAGCCTCGAAGGAAATAGAGGGAAATGATAAAGTGGCCATGGAATTGAATAGGAGGGGCATCTCAAAGAAATGAAGAGAGACATCACAAAGTGCAGAATACCACATTTAGGGATTACCAATCTACAGAGGGGAAAGGTACCTGGGATTTTGCAATATCTGCAGCCTCAGCACGATGCTTGAGATTCATCATCTTCTGATAGTCATGCTCAAATTTGGCAATCCGAGCTATTGCAGCGTGAAAAATATGACCAACAAGCAAGGTGATTACAAGAACACCGATAGAAGCTCCTATTGCTATCCAGGGCGGGGGAGGTTTTTGCTTGAACCTGTGAGCAAGACAGGCAATCAATTAAACAAATGTACGGTTACTACACTTCTCATATATTCAATTCTACATGATACTAACCTGCAATGCATCTCGTGCTTCCGAGCAGGGTCTCCAAAGTCAAGGCTGCTAACATGCAATAATTCTGTCTCGGTCTCATCTGCACCATACATTTTAATTGGAGAATGTGTGTTTGTTGTATCATAAACATTTACAACAATAGTGTGTTTGCTCGCAAGTTGGTGAAGAAGCTTCTCAACTAATGAGGGGACATCGTATGATGCACCAATATACCTTTATCAAAGATGACAGCATCAAAAGAAAGTAATTAAGTCATAAAGAACAAAGCAATTTGACAATAAAATTACTTAATCTAAGATCTATACAAGAAAAGCAGATGATCTACCCGAC
>CM008333.1:24068046-24091123 GCA_002525835.2 Ipomoea batatas | reverse complement strand
AGGATGCTGAGTCAGCCAGTGCAAGAAAAAACACACCTTTCCAGACATCATATCAATTGAAACAATATGGGAGACAGTTTGTTGAGAAAATATGACTGGTGCATATTCATCTTTATCAGGAGCACGATCCAAATTCCCAGGCATATATTCTTGAGCCAAAGATTGATCCTCAGATTCCATTTTCTTAATTGCCCATCCATGTTGCCTCTCAAAATTTTCTCTTTCTGAGTGGAGAACCCTTAGAGCATAGGCAACACCGCTTGTGAGTGGCCTCTCAAAAGCTGTTCTCTCAGTGTATTCTTCAAAAGTTCTCTGCATAGCCACCAAAGAAGAAGAAATTGTCAGGGATTTGAATTGAAATACAGAGATAATCTCAGGTTACCCCAAAGTTGAATGCAACAAGAACATAAATGAGCTGAAAAGTGGAAGCTAATGAAGTACCAACATCACCTGATCTATAGCTGAAGGTTGCTTTCCATGGTGAAAGGTGGAGACAAGAATAGCCAAGGCATGAACATGGTTCATGCTGACGTTAAATTGATCCTGCAGCATTCGTGCCCGTTCATCACACATGCTTGCCAGTGTTTCTTTCCTCCAGAACATGATGTCTTCATTCAAGTACCAGAAGAACCAAATGGATGCTATCACACCAGATAATACAAAAGCAACAAGAAGCTTTTCCCACAACTTTCGAGAAACTCTAGAAGCAACATGAGCTTGCTGTTGTTGCAAGTGTTCTAGTAGCTGAGGTTGCTGACCAAATTCTTGCTGCGAAACTAATTTCTGCTGTTCATTTCTACCAGATTCTGCACGTAACCACCGCAGTTTCCAGCTGACAGCAATGCCAAGAAGGATCCACCAGAATATCTTGGTGAAACAGAAGGCTATATCCTTACACTGATCCCCTAGTGCTCTCACTTGCAATGTTTCCTGATGCAAGTAAATGATATAGGAAATATAAATTTGCCAAATATTATCTTATCAGGTCATTTTATTACATATATATACACACACACACACACACACAATTATAGAATTTTTCTCCTTTATTATTATTATCATATTCTCTGTAAATCCAGGCAGATTAAAAGGGAACATCTACATAATCAATTCAAATGTATGACACATTGAGGCACTGTGCACCCATGCGAGAGGAAGCAACTATTCATGCCACAACGTCTAGCAAACTAGTGCAACGGGTAAAAGTGCTTTAAAAATAAAATTGCAGAAGAATTAGTTCCTGGAACATATATCACAATAAGGAGGAAAGAGGGAAAGTACAAAGTTCAATTGTCCTAGCAAGCGAAGCAAACCGAAAAGAACTAAAAGATGTGATTATTTTTATTTTCATGGCACATGATGCCATGATGGTCAAGACCATCGTTATCCATCTAAAAGAACTCTGTACCTTTTCACAAAACTGATGGTCTGATGAAATTGAAGATGATGCACAATGTGAAAGAAATGGTGTAGATGTCTGTTGTAGTACAGAGTCAATATTCCTAAAATTGTTCTCATCTGAAACAGGACACTGGCCATAAGCCTCTATTTTCTCTCCCAATTTGCATTTTTTCTCATAAACTTGGTTTTCTGATTTGAGAACGCTTGATTCATATCCGGGACTTCCGCTACATTTTAACAATGAGATCTGCAGAATAGAAATTAGTAACAAGAAATGTATTAGACTAATATTTGATCATCAATACTAAGAGAAGGAAAATCAAGTAGAAAATGAAAATTCTCAAACTCAACAAAATTTGAATCTAAGAATTCAGAAATTATCTTATTCCTATTTGCTACTAGATCTCCAAAATGCTTTCAAGGGATGAGACAATGTCCAATATATGGCCCCAGTTGTATGCCGCCTATCCTTCTATCAATCTTAGTTAGGACATCCGGCATTTTATTTAGTGCCACTTTAATTGGAACAATGAACTGCCCTAAATAACCAGGCTCTAGAAGACAGTACAGTGGTTACCCCAAAGTTGATATATTATTTCAGAAAAGTGCATTATTACACTTCACTTGTTCTAAGTAAAATCCAAACCCACATCCATTCCCTCTTTATAGAACATTCAAATGCCACCCCATGATTTTATCATAAACACTCCTAATTATACTCATCATAATAATAATTCAAAATGTCTCTCTTGATAAGTAAAAGGATGCCATAAGAATCATACACAACGAAAGCAAACTTTTTAACTGATAACAGTACTGCGTTGAAATTAGGGATTCATCACTTTCACCAATTACACAACCACAACAAATACAGTATGCAGAAAGCTAAATATTATGAAAGAAGCCTTAAACCTTGTTCACTTTTTCTTTGGAATCAGTATTCTAAGTTTCCAGTTTAACTAAATTCAACCTCAAAGTGATGTTTCAATTAGTTAGGACTCCCAGCAGTGCAAGTGGTAAACACTAAACAGAGTTGACAATTAGAAGGGGCTGTTCCTAGTTCCTACTGTCAAGTGTCAACCATGTAAAGTTCTAATCTTGTTTATTTAGTATGATGAACAAGATCTTTGAACAGCATACCCACCTACCCATTCCCAACACCCAAAAAAGGGAAAAACTGTTTGGACAAGTTAAACAGAAAAGCATCTAGAGATATGACAATTGAGTCTGGAAATTTGAAACAATGAACAGCTGACCTGATCTGTATCAAGAAAATTGGAAGCCAGAGCATGAATTTCTTCCCTGCTAACATTGAAATGTTGAAGCAAAAAGTTGGTGGTATCTCTATCCAAGTGTGGGGGGGCCTCTACCTTCCTCCCCAAACGCCCATAAGAGGAACTAATCAACAACCAAATGAATCCAATGGCAACAAAAAAGAGCCAAAGAAACAATAATTGCCTCCTCCATCGACTTGGTCCATGCTGGGATTCTCTTGCCTTCTTGAGCCTGAATTTGGAAGAGAAGCCTCCCTTCATTCCATGGACTTTACAGTTCATAGACATCTTCACCAAAACCCAATTACACATATTCAGATATAGCCTTGAGAACTTGAGACCAAACTCATTCACAGCAGAGAAGCTCATCAAAAGTCAATATGCTATTAATTGACCCCTCAAATTCAGTCAGTCAATTCTTCCGCACACCAATTTCATTACACCAACCAAAAAACACAAATTTTTAATACAAAAATTTGAAGCCCCTCTCTCTCTCAGACTAAATAATAAGCTTATAGTGGACCACAAAATAGGGATAACCATTAACCAACCTGATTAGTCAATTCACAAGCGTGTAACCAACCAAGTATGCTCACAAACTGGAACGACAAAATCCCATCAAAGCCTTACCCGTTTTGTAGAGCAAAGAGGAAGAAGGAAGGACAAGCACGCCAAATCAAAAGATGTTATTTTTGTATGCTGTGGAGGAATCATTAATACAACAGAAGAAAAAGAAACCCATTTTCTTTTCTATTTTCAGAGACCCTTCCTCACACCCCTGCTTTCTGTAGCATACACCACCAAAGAAAGAGAAAGAGAAGCATCAAGATCACAGCTTTTTTTCAAGAAAATCTCGTAATCATCTTCCACTGTCAAAAATGAGATGGATGAAACCCAATCCAGTTGGTTTCACTGCAAATCCAACTGGAATCAATAATAAGAATGGGGATTAAAACTCTCTCTCTCTCCCTTCTCTCTCTCTCTCTCCAGTTTGGTTTTGAGGAGCATATGCTGTGGTGGTGGGTACATCATTATCTCATCATCTGGTGGGAACTTTAGAGAACCCAACAAAACAAAAATGAAAACAATAAAATAATAATAATGCAAACTATTTCACCATTTTTTTAAACCCTATATTTACAGTTAACGCAGTAAATTTTTTCATCCCTTTTCAAACCATTCTTGTCTGAACATGTTTATATGTTATTCTATTTGAGTTAACAATATTTGACCATTTTTAGTTTAATGAATAATACAATCATGAATCCCATGTTACCATATCATTAAAAAATTAAATCAAATTTATAATCTATATTTTTGCATTTTCACTCATCTGAAACTAGGATGTTCTAAAAAGACAGAAGTTTCACAGTAATGTTGCTTTTTCTGCCTCTGACTACTTTCTTTAGTTTCTAGGCTCTAGCCGTATGTGTATATATAATAATCTTGTTGCATACGTATCTATGTATACAGTACCTGCATGAACATATATATACAGATAGAGATAGAGAGATAGAGATAAAGTTAGAGAGAGAAAGGAATGGTGAAAAAGGGTGGTTATGGAAAGAGCCAGTTGTTGCTGGTTCAGCTAATCAGCTCCCTGTTCACATGGGGAAGAGGAAAAAAAAACATATATTATATAAATATAAATATAGAAAGGGTTTAATAATGCCAATCCGTACCGATAATTTTTACACACAATACCGAGTATATACCAATATAGGTATACCAAATTAAAAATTATTACCAATAATGCATAATATTTTTTTTTTGGTAGATTCACGGGGTCTTTCTCTGTCCGTTTAACGGTCCAGGTCCACCTACGTTCGCTCCGAGAGGCACAGGAGCTGGCCCAGGGGGAATCGAACCCGGGTTCTCCCGGAATTCTTCCCCACAAAGAGAGCTCACTTGCCACTTGAGCTACCCCATTGGGTTCAATAATGCATAATATAATAATATTAAAATAGTACCGGGCTACTGAACACCTGAAGGTCGTGAGTTTAATTCTTATCAATGCTCTTTTGGTCGAATTTATCACATAGGAGTCGCCTTCTTATTGTCAATTTGGTCATGTTAATTTCGCAATCATATGATTTTAAGTTCGTCTGAGCAGCCTATTAAACTATGAGTTTCTTTCATCATTTAATTTATTAACAACATGTGGAAAGATATTTGACTAAGAATTAAACTAAATTTTAATGAAAAAGAAATTATTAAAAAATTTAATTACAATGTTTGGTTGGTGGAATTATAAAGGAAAAGAATAGCTTTTTTTTTCAAAATTTTAAAAATTGACTTTGTTAAAAACCATTTTCCATCTAGCCTAACAGACTCGAGTCCCTCAAAAAATATGACATTTATAAATAATTATTTTATAGAATATTATTTATTATTAAGGAAGAAAAGAGCATCTTTGCTTTAGGAGGATTCGGCCTACGGGGCGAGGAGACAAGGAAAGATCGGGAATTAATCGGGAACATATGGGAGATGCTAAAATGCGCCATCATACGTGAGATGGTTATCCTACACTTTATTCGAATGACATACGAGGATGGGGGCATCTAGGGTAGTGTTTGTCGGTTATGAACCCCTCTGACTTATCCTTTTGTTTGGGAATTATTATTATTGTTATTATTTTTTAATTTATATTTAGAGGGAATAAAATAAAAGGCAAAGGGTAGTTAAAAGGAAATGCACTAAGTAAAGCAACATTAAACTAATCTAATTATACCAATGCCATGATTAGAAGATTCCCTTTTTTTATTTGGAACTTTGGACACGCTTCGGTAGGGGTGTTAGCGAACAGAGCTTTCGACGAACTACTCGTGTTCGAGCTCGGTAAGCGTTCGTTTATGTTCGTTTGTTAAGGTAAACGAACATTAACAAACAAAATTTAGAGCTCGGTTAATAAACGAACAGATTCTGAACAGTGGTAAGCTCGTTTGCTAAGTGTTCGCGAACAAGCTCGTTTCTATTCGTTTAGTAATGTTCGTGAACAAGCTCGTTTGTGTTCGTTTAGTAATGTTCGTGAACAAGCTCGTTTTATGTTCGTTTAATAATGTTCGTAAACATGTTTATAAACATATAATAAATTGTTCATGAACGTAGATTATTTATTGTTCACGAACAAATTCTGTTCATGAACATGTGCAGGTGTTTGGTTATTAAATGTTCACGAATGTGTTCATGAACGTAAATGAACATGTTTGTGAACGTGTTTGTTAATGTTTGCGAACATGTTCGTGAACGTGTTCGTTAACGTTAACGAACACGTTCGTGAACGTGTTCGCGAACGTTAACGAACACTAACGAACGCTTAACAAACGAACACGAACAGGATTTTCAAAAACCTTAACAAACGAACACGAACACGAACACCCCAGAATCCTTAACAAACGAACACGAACAACCTCCGTTCGTTTATGTTCGGTTCGTTAACAGCGCTACGCTTCGGTGCTTAATTGATTTTTATTCTACGAACGTTGCAATTTCCCTTTCATTAAAAGTAAAAAAACATTCAATGCATCCTTAAACTTTATTCACGTCAGGAATTCATAGCCCACAAAAATATCACGTTTTTTTATACTCAATTTTTTAATTAGACGAAATAGTTGAAAATTTGATTAATGAACCAAATATTTTAGATTTGTTTTCTTCCCATACTAGTTTAATCCTCAACCCCAAGGACCCCTCACTTCCTGACCCGACAGAACATCAGGAGGATGTAAATCAGACTAGACATTTGTTTATTGCGCACAAAAAGGCCTTCACTTTGAGAGGTTATTCCAACACTGCCGCTAATGAGATTCGATCATAATTGTTCTTCCTAAATTTTACCCATGTAACAACTATATTTTAAATTTTTTTATCAGTTAAAGTGGACGATTTTTCTTTTCTTTTCTTTTTGTTAATCTAATTGTTGCACTCACCTATCTAACTTTTTATCCACGGTATATGTTGCTTGAAATTTTTCACTCACTGTCTTTAGTGTTTTACCGTGGGTGAAATCCCCCTTTTCTTTTCTTTTCTTTTAATAAAAATAAGCATTTTTCTTCACTTTTGGATGAATGAAAAATAATGTCTCTTTTAGTAAGTAGGGGCGTTAATACAGGCGGGCAGTGTTGTAAAAATCTCACCTAAGCATCGATTAATAGGCGCTGATCTAGGCGCCGACTAGGCTTCCTAGGCATCGACTAAACCGCATGGGAACCGACTAAGTTTTATAGTCAACCGATTAGCTATTGTTTTTTTTTTTAAGAGTTATTTCACTAAAAACAACATCGTTTTGATTACAATAACCTTAAATTGTTCAAATTTTAGATTTTTTAAGGTTAATATTTAATATTTTAATATTAACTATTAAAGTATTAAATAGTTTATAATTATCAAGTCTTACAGATTTAAAAAAACAAAAAACAAAAAACAAAAAACAAATTTTTACAAAATTACATGAGCGCTTAGCACCGATTAATCCTCGCCTAGTCGCCCCGAACGCCTCGTGATTTTTTCAACTATGCATGCTGGACTGCTGGTTTACCATTGCAGCAAGCAAGACATTTGACGGGCTAGCCTCTAAATCAGATTTCTTTAGTCCTTACTCACTCTAAGCAAATTGGCGGATCTCAATATATATAAAATGGATAATGAAAGTTATTATAAATTACATCAAGAAAATATTGTTTGTTTTCAAATTGGTTGCAATAAATAAATAATTTAATATGGTTAAACTAGGTGAATGCTTATTTATAGTTATTAAAAATTTATGAATTGACAAATAATATTATAATGTGTCATTTAATTACATTTATTAGCTCACCTAAAATAGTACAAAGTTTAATAAAAAAAATACAAATAAAACTATTTTTACATCATGTGCTATAACTTTCCATATTATCTGTAAACTCCTTGTAAGTATTTATCACAATTTTATTTTATAATATATTTGTCATTTAATATCCATCATATATTGAACTAACCATGAGTACTATAAATGTTTATTATATTGGAATTATACGTCCAACAATTATTGCATATAATGGCTCATCTAGGCATGTCATGATAATATATGTACACACATGCTTAGAAATGCTCAGATAGTAATTTGTGATTCGATTATTTGCAAAAATATAAAATAAATTAATTACTATAACTATTATATGATGAAAGTTATTATATTACAATTTTTTTAATATATAAGGGAAGGGATGGATATATTAATTGTATTAATGTATTTCCTTTTCAATATTGTTAATTAATATAATATCTAGGTAAATTAAAGTCAAATATTAATAACCAATTTATTACAAAAAGGAAACTCAATATTTGTGCAACGCAATTGAAAAGTACGTAATCACATGCAAAATGCTTTATATGGAGATGCATGTCTAATAATCCAAAGCCTAGCATGCACAACGTAGATCAAGGACTTAGTACGAGGCAATGGAGCAGAAGCACGCTATGTATTACATATATGCTATATTATGCCCCCATTTTTTTCGGTGTCCAAAATTATAAGACAAATTATTTAAATATATGAATAGCGAGTTTTAACGCTTAATAAACATGCAATCATTTACAATTACATCAAAACTCTAGTAATTTGTAAACACGTAATTTTTTTCTTTCACCACGTAAAAAATTTGTGTTTTATTTATCACTTATTGCTCTTCAGTCACTAGTATTAATTGGACTATCAGCCCGACAATTAACACTAATCTTAATTATCCTAGGTGAATACTTCAACAAATAAATTTTCTCTCTGTTATTTTGTTTTAATTTATAGCGGAGTAATAACTAATATTTTGGTAGAATTTGTTTGGAAAATAAAGTGAATGTTCATTCATTGTGAGTGCAAAATGGTGAATAATGTCCCATAAAATTTTGACATTTAGCTTTACTATATGATGGGTGGCTCCACGTTGTTCCAAAATCATTGAAGTCAGGTCGAGGAGCCAAAAAGAAGTCGGGCCGGGGCCGCACGCAAAATTCCAAATCGCCGATTTATTTAGCGCATTGAGAACCGTGACCTAACAGCTGGGCCCCGCGACAGCTAGGCCTGGCGAATCATCTTTGTAGACATCTGTAGGAAAAACCCCGCGAGAGCAACTCAGATCGACACGTCAACGTCGTCACTCTGGGTCCCACTCACGACTTCCCTCCCCTCAATAAAAATATCTGCTTTTTCATTTTACCATCTCCTCCTCCCAATATTTTCCACACATTTTTTTAATGTAATTATTTTAAAAATTTTTATAATACCAAATATATATAATTATTCACCAGCCTTTGGTGGGTCGGACGAGTAGGGTTTTTTTGGGCTATTCATAGTATATAATTAAGAAATTGAGAATGAATTTAAAATAAAATAATATTATATATTGTTAGGTAAAACAAATGTAATATAAGTAAAACTCATGTCACATGTAGTAATTTTACTAATAGAAGAAAAAGAGAATAAAAGTTAATTATAATGTGTCACCTCAAAGAGATTTTTCTTGAGGATGACAGAGCAAGAAGATAGAAGCTGCAGGAGTTATTCAACAATCAACACAACCACATTAACTATGTAAAGGTTCCTTCAAACGTTTGTTCCACAACATTGAATCAAAGGAGTTATAGTAACAGAAGCAATTTAAGAAGTATTTTACACTCCTGGAGGTTATCTAACTTAAATTGGAGCTACACATTCTTGAGGATTTCCTGCACTTTAGAGAGAAGCACTTGTGTGGGGTCCTCAATGCTATTATTGCTTTTTGTTGCGCGGGGATTGTCTTGGAGTTTCATCTTCTCGAACAGGTATTGCCTCTCGGCCTCGGCCTCGCTCAGCCTAAGTTTGAGGTATCTACAGGCGTATTCCTCCTCGGATTTCTCGTACTTTGAAAGAGCAATCCTCTGTATCCTTTCAGCTTCTCGTCGTGCCTCGTCGGCTTTGGTCTGAAACATGTCTGCCTCGGCTTCTTTAAGTCGAACAATGCTCTCGAGGTCATCTATCTGCTGTCTTTTCTGCTGCCTCTCCAGCTTCAGTTCTGCCGCTTCCTTTTTCTTCTCCTCTAGTTCTTGGTCACATGACTCATAAGCTAGCTGAGCTTTCTTGAGCATCCTCAGCTTTTCTTCGGCCACCATTTCCAATTTTCTCACCGCTTCCTGCACTACTTCTGAAATTTGGCCACACGCCTCTTGTGCAGGGATCATCCTTCCGCTGTTCTGGGCTTCAAATTTCCTCGATGAGTCCATCTCGAGCTCTGAGAAAGTGAGTACATTAATCAAAATAACCATATACTCCGTATTTTATTATTATTTCATACTAACTCACTTACAATGATCTATCTACTTTACCAATAATTTACCTGCCTAATCAAAACTATCATTGAAAGTGGGAAAAAGGTGGTTAATGTAAAGGAAAGTAATAAAGTACTCCGTATATGTTAACAACTTCAATGCTTCTGAATGTCGTGATTATTTGAACATAGAAAGCTCAGATGTAGCATGGAATAAGCATCTTGCTCTAGTAGGATAGTTTAATTTAATTCCACCAGGAAGAAATTTATTTAGGTACTAGTAAACTAGCAGAAAGCAATCAAATTCAAGTTCTCCATAATCGGGCTATAGTGATCAGCCAGCATATATAAAATATAAACATCTGCCACGGTGAGCATACATAGCATCATCAAAGGTAATGCAAGTGATATCAATGCAAGTATCCCAAACTGTCAATAGTTAATGATTGTGTGGATATGCTATCAGAGGATTAAGGCAATGGATGTACCTTGGAAGAACATCAAAATGACTTTGCAAGCAGTTGCCTCCCCCACTCCCTCCCTCAATCTGTCAATGAGTTCCTTGCACTTCATAAAGAGTCTCCTTCCTTTTGTGTCCTCGCTACCATGGAAAATCCTACTCACGAAATCAAGTTCTCTCAGCAACGATTCCCTATCCCAGGTTGGTGCGCAGTGTTGGAATACATCTTTCACCCAGCCTAAAAGCTCAGATGTCTGGTTGCATGCTCGACATCTAAAAAGCATTTCAGCCGAGCCAGTGCCTCCATTGGCAGAATGTCCCATGCCAATTTGTTTGTCGCGAATTGCACAGTCAGTGTGAGTCCAATGGGAGCATGAATCACAACCAATCCAACGGCAGGTATTCACTTCAAAATCAAATTTGTGGCAAATCAGACACATGCAAAGGTTGCAGAAACCTCTTCTATTATTGCATATCTCACATATGCACTCCTCCGCTGGCAGCTGGCTTTGGCACGCTATATTCCTGCACCTCCTGTAGGTGAAAATCTCAATCAGGGAAGTCTGCGAGAGGCTAACACTCGGATGCAAGAACGCCTGGATCCCCATGCTTAAAGCAACAAGAACCTCGAGCTGAACCCGGTGAGCTCTTATCAATGCATCCGCAGTCAAATCAGACCTACTCTGTACCAGTCTCTGCAAAATCATAAACTCATCCCTCTGTTGAGAACCTCCATTCCCCTCAAGCATCACTCGCAGCGAACCCTTAATCTCTTCCAAATACTCATCAGGAAGCAAGTACATTCTCTCTGACACAACATCCACTCTTTCTCTGGCTATATCCAGCAGAGAAACCTTGTTTGAGCTAGACAGTCTATGCACAACAGACTGCTCATAAACCCCATTTTCCACTTTGTCACTCCCAACCTCCAATTTACTAAACCTAATTCCAGATGCAGGCCGTGTATCTCTCGACCCAGCACTCTCCGCAGGCATCTCCCGTGTCTGATCGGGGTTTGATCCGGGCAACAACATATTCAATCACAGAATCAAACAGCCTTGAGCCTTCCCTCTCATAAAAATAAAACCCTACAATCAACAAGGAAATCTATCAAACACGTAATAGGCAAACACATATACACATTCAATTATCAACCAAACATCAGCAACACAAGCTACAGCAGTGAAACTTATGGAAACGCAAATTCTACAACACCGTGCAATTTCCGTGGACATCTATACGACTATACATACAGAATTGATTGGAAAATGAGAAGTAGATGACAAATCAACTGAAGCAAAACTCAAAAGTAAACATTCCGACCAACGGAGAGGGAACAGAGGACGATAAAAGAGGGAGAATCGATGATACTCACCCAGCTCAGACGAAGATGAATGCCGTGCTTAGTTTAGGGATCGTTTCGGAGCGAAAGATTGCGTTTTTTTCTCAGGCGGAAATATATATAAAGCCCTATAAAAGTCATCCGTTTCTGTTGGCGTTGACTGAGTATTGCTACGATGTTGCCCACGAAATTTCCAGCAACTTGCTTATAAATTTGTATGACTACAGAGTAACTGGGTCATCATCAATTCATCATTCATGGTCCTCACGATTCTTTTGAGTGACGAGACCACAATTCATAAAGGAAAATATTGTTTGTACTCTATTCATAATTACTTTCTCAATCTCCTGAACCTCAAAGAGTCACTACTATCCCATTATAGTTCTTTATACTCTCATTTTTCTGACTCTGTTATAATGTAGTATCTGTTCACTTCTCAATCTACTGAAGCTCAAAGAATTAATTGGAAGAGATATACTAGATTTATAACTCGAAAACAAGAGAATAAAAGTGTGATTTTCCCTTTTTATAAAAATCAATGCATATGAAACAGATGGTAGTGGTTATTTTATGAGATAATTGAAGATGGAGATACACAGTACAATGAATAAAATGTTAGGGTGATCATGGAGGACCATGTCAAGTCAACAAATGAACCCAGCAGTAAAAAGATGGGAGTTCAGTTTATAAGTTATAACAATAAGTTTCTCTGCCAAAATTTTCTCCACCACCAGGAGAGTATGAACTGCAAACAGGCTGATACAACAGCAATCTCCACTCAAATTGGTGAGGCAGAAAGAGTGTTATATAAGGGCAGCAACGCCAAACTGTTGCATCTCTCTGAGCCGCCAAACCGGATAAATTGCGCCCTCGCCAACCTCTTCTGGATCCACGAGTTGCATCGCCCAAGCGTAGTATACAGTGTGAATCGCGTCCTGATCATGCCACAGATATATACAAGCACAGATTAGAAAACGGAACCAGAGTTGGTGAGATTAAAACACAATTATATTCTATTCAGAATCCAAGAATGTGAGGAAAATATCTCTGAACTAGTCAACTTTGTTTGCCTGTGAAAGACAGCTGTAATATACTGACACAACTAAGAGTATCTCAACTAGTTCTATGAATCTCGATGCATGAAGATTTGAAATTGTCACAAAGATCATAATAACGCTACTTCATAAATTACCTTCCCCCCTTCGGCTATGGATCCCAGTTTATCGCGCAAACAATAGACCTGCTGTGTTTGGAACTGTGACAATCCCAAAAAAGGAAAAGAACCGATCAGTATTTCAGTCATCGTCATCGAGTGGCAAAAGGAGGATATTTATCCAAATGTCAGAAATAGACTGATAAAATGTGCGTACCGCTAAAATGATTATGGGAGTTTCTCCCATCAATTTTGTCTCTCGAACTTCAACTTCAGATATATGAAGTATCTGCATAAATAGGAGGATTATATAAGCAAAGTGAATTACTTTATGTCGAGATAAATTAAACCAGAATTGTGTCGTAACGTGTATTCTTACTTTATTATCAAAAACATAACCCTGGCTGTTGAAAGCACTATGCTCTGCTTTACACCGCTCAATCATCGTGGAGCTACAATATTTTTTCAGTAATTCAAGGTCTCCCTGAAAACAATTAATATTTTTTAAAAAGGCAAAAAATAAGAGACGAAAAGGAGCAAACTTGTATCATTCAATGGAGACAAAAGCAGCCATTGATGTAAACACCACAATTAAGGCCAAATGATTCATAAGCTATTTTGAGATTTTATCAAACTCACTTTATAGAAACCCTCAAGGACTGGTCTGATCACTTCTTGAACCTCCGCAACAAAATCTGGTAAAGAGAATGTCCTAGAAGAAATCCACTTCAGATTAACACAACACATCATTGAGAAACCAGGAGCAATAAGAAGAAAAAACAAGGCACAAGATCATACGGATCTCTGCGGCGTATTTCCTTAAATGACATTGCTGTACTTGACTCCCCAAAGACGGTTTCATTCAAACTGTTGCATCGAAATGGAAAATTATTAATTCATCGTATAAACACTAACTATATATACAACCCTAAAAACAGGAGAATTATGACATACTCTTGGATTTTGTGAACCACAGGATGATCACTAGTCTCCCATCTTTCCCGAATATCCTCTGCAATCTGCCATTTCAGCACATACACCAAATCAATTATCAGACATATTGCAAGAGAAAGTCAAAAACATGTAGCATCTAGAAATTATCACAAAGGTGAAAGTGAAAGCAGATACTTTCTTTACTAAAGATAATGTGATGTCTCATTAATCTTGATGCAGTACCAAATTAACATAGAATGTCACAAAAGGAAGAGAATAACATGTAGATGGAATACTGATATAGTATTGGGTTGAAAAACAATAACAAAGAAAGCTCTACTTGGCTCAGTAGAAGTCAGCTTGGTCTTCTTCCAAAAAATTTCCAACTTAAGTTCAAAACCATTTCAAAATCAATTACTAAACAAGCCAAGCCTGCAGAACACTTGACTATTCATTAGTCAAATAAAGCTTAGACCATTCATTAAATAGTCAACAAACCTGAAATAAAATTTTAGACTTGTATCCCAAAGAAAAACCCACTACTGATGTCTGAGAAAGCAATAAACTTCTCCTGTTGTCACAATCAGCCTTTTTTAATCTAAATCTTACAGTCAAGGGGCAACTTAGAACTGTCAGATATCAGTCACCACTTATCTACCAAGTGTTACCTGTATTATATGTGCACAAGTATTGCTGTAGTGTAAAAACCATATCCAGGTTTAGCCATATATTAGGCCTTAAGAGCAACTTCCAATTTTTACTATAAAATACAAACATTATGTTAGGATTCAGTGTTTCAACAAACCTCTTGACTCTTTGTAACTACAGGTTCACTTGCTCCCCTGATGTTCTTAAAGAGGGGGTGGCCTTGCATCTGAGAAGAAGAATAACTGATATTAATCTTGAATTTTGGAAAGGCCAATAAGATTATACTGACATATCCAATTCAAAGACTATGAGTGCATAAGTAAATTACTTTTTCCTTGAAAGCCTCCCAATTCTTACTCCATCTGGATTTTTTAGAGGGTAAAACAACAACGTCAGTCCTTGTGCTCCGCTGAATGTTTGCTTGTGGGGATTCTACAGGAGCTTCAAGGTGCTTCCTCTTGCTCGCAGTACCTTTCAATTCATCCACTACAATAGCATACCCCTTCTTTGCTAAGTCAATCGGTTTTGCTTCCCTTAGTTTCTGGATGGATGGCGAGACTTTTGAAGTAAAGGAAGAAGCAGCATACCTAACCTTGCCAAAAACTGTTTCTGCAGTATCACGAAAATCAGATTGCTGGTGCTGTTGCTGCTTTTCTCCTGTAGAATGATTTGTGTCTTTGGAATTTGAGCTGCAACTTTCAGAGTTAACACTTGATCCTTGAGATTCTTGCTTCTCAAATTTAAAAGTTTCTTTGACCTACAAATAATAGAGAGTACTTAATTATTCACTACTCAGTAAACACTAAGCACACCCCGTAACGCCGTAACAGAGGCAAGGCAAACTTGATATGTACAAACCTCTTCTTTAGCAGCAGAAACCTTTTCCTCCACATTTGCATAAACCTACAGCAAAACATGTAAGAAATCAGAAGGAAACAACTAGCACACCATATTGACATTGGTTGCTAATCACAATTAACGATATAATCCCTTTGATACCGAAACACACTTAAAATATTGGGAGTACATATTAACAACTGATTTTACAGTTCTTAGAAGAATCATCACTTTGGCAACAACTTAACTAATTTTTGCTTGCAATCTAAGCTATGATTGATTTACTTCATTAATAAAGAGTACAAAGTCACCAAAGCAAAACAAGGAGCCTCCATCTCTACCTTTTTCACTGTAGACTCAGCCTCTGTCCATACACCATCCACATGCTTGTATAACTGCTCGGTAGTCTGCTTTGTTCTGCATTTTCCAATTCACCATATCAGGTTCTAATAGGAAATTTCCACCAGCCTTAACACACAACAGTATGTTTCTAATCAAGGCCAGAGCATTTTACAATTCATAGTTATATTTTAATTCATAAGCTACCTTGTTTTTAGATCTTCCTTAACTCCTTTCAGTTCTTCTGCTTTCTCTTTCAGTTCCTTGACTGACTGTTGGAACTCCTTGTTTCTGCAACCCAGACAATTGAGAAACAACTTGATTAGACTTGAAAACAGAAGCAAATACAAAAACTCTGAAAGAAGGCATCTATACAATCCTATAAAAATCCTATAACTTATTAGATATAAGTATAAGAATATATAAAAATATACATGTGCTTCCATGCACACTCTAGCAGAGTTCATGCAAGTGCCACCAATAAACACCCAACAAGTACTCAGAAACCCTAACAGAAACCCTAAGGCAACCTGCATAAATTTACTCAACCACACTACTAAGAAAAATGCTCCTAAAATTTACTCAATCAAAGTAGGAATCAGAGGGCTCCCTACTTTAACAGATAATTAATATTAACATTCTAAACTAAAGAGAACAAAATGCAACTTTTTCTTTTTCTTTGTTGGTTTATGATAAAAGCAAATTAAACAATAACAAGCTCCTAACAACTTGAACCAGTAAGAGTTGATCTTGCTAGCCCAGGTTCTGGGCATACATTTACCCTAAACAAATATATAACACCATTAAAACAATCCAAGATACAAACTTTAAAACCTAAAACCAATAATTCAAGGAAACAAAGGTACAAAACTAAGCAATTTCCTCTATCAAAGAACTTTTACCTGTTAAACTCGCCTTTGAATTTCTGAGAGAACTCATTGAATACACTGAATTGGCGATTACCCGCGTAGCCATATGCCTGGACCAACCTTAAACTTGTTGCACCTCTACCCACCTACACGACGTAAAAACAACATTTTTACTTGGGAAAAAAGAAACAGAAAAAGAAAACGAAAACACAAAAGCAAAGGAAACCTGGTGAGGTACTAATAGCTGATGGAAAATGGGTCGTCTTTTGGAGAACAAAAAATCCCGAACTAATTTTCTGCTAGCCATTGGAGGCTGCGGATGAATGTGCTTCTTCTGAATAAGAATGCAGAATAGAAAAGTCTATTGGCAATTGGCAATGCCTGGCCTCGCTCCCAAGAAAGAAAATTCGAAGTCGGTGGGTTTGGGTCTTTGCGAGTTAGCGGTTTGGGTAAGTTGACTGTTTTTAACTATGCAAAATTTAAGAGATTAAGCCCAATACATTTTGACTACTCTCTATGAATTGCATATTCATTGGGGTGAGTTTGCTTTCCATTAGGTTTTTTTTTTTCCTTACCATAGTAAGAAATGTTGAATATTTGGTGGTTACATTGATTTTGGTTATTCTCAGCCATTGTTACACCATGGACCCTGGTTCATATGACATTGCGAATCCTTATATAAAAATTACGTAGGTTCAGTTAACATATTTTAACTTAATAATTGTTGACATATAATATGATAGCTACAAGTATAGAAATTGTCAAACTGCAAATACAGAATATGTCAACTACATAAGCAGAATGTTATTTTTGGACCAATGTCTACAATGCAAAGTAGACCATAATTCATGGTATAAATTGCCTTATTCTCAGGTACATGGTGAATGTGTCTATACCCAGACTTTTGTAATTGCGTTGTTTTTGTTTTTTCATTGTATTTAAAAATAAAAGTTAAAAATGGATCACCTATTATAGTATTTCTGGTATACAAACAAATTAAACTACATTAGGAATGTCAACAAATATGAGCCATCCTTCCAACATGTTTTTCTCATGCATTCTTTCTAACAATTCTACACAGGCTCTACCTAAGAAACGTTACATATCTTCCTGTAAAACGCATCATGTTCTTGGAAATCTAATGTTTCACGGCAAGGAATCTCTTTCACCTCTGGAAGGAGACAGATTCCCAAACATTTGGTTCGGAAAATCCAAGAATTCAGTTGGGGGGAGGTGGCAATCCATGAACACTAATGGATGAAACCTCAACATTGTTCTGCTCTGGGTTGTTGATGCATTTAGATAACAAGCCAATTCTTCTCCACAAGTCTTTCGGGCGGAAATGCTTCAAGAAACGTCTTTTCTGGTAGAGTAAGATGGATGCAAAAATGATAACAGCGAGGGATGAAGCGATCCCAACGATCAGGAATAGACCCCAGAAGCTGTGAAGACTCAGGCTGTTTGATAATCCCATCGTGCTTGATTCATCAGGACAAGGCGGTTGCTGCCCGAACCAGGTTTTCTCTATCCCGGATATCCTACCCCCTTCAGTCAGGTTCAAGATTGATCGTGATACATCGGGCACCAGAGGCGATCTAATTGGAAAAACCTGCAATATATGACTCTTTGTGCTTCAATAGTTTGAGAAAGTAGTTATGAACAGATACTACATTGTAACAGAGTCAGTAGTACTAAAAAAAAAAAGTGTTTCCTAACCGAAGAAAATCTTCATTTCTATGGAGCGAGAAAGGAGAAATGCAGAAGAAAGAAAGAGCATTACATACAAAGCCAAATCCGTCGGTTTTAATCGTTGGAGAGACCATGGTATACTTGGAGCAATGTTTAGCCAGAAAAAGCTTCATGTAAGGAATTTCACCAAAAGCAGCAGATATACCTCCATTCGAGAAAGAATCGTCCAGTTCATCTAAGGTATCGTACGCTTTGAGCTGAGACTCGCTGAAGTTCATCTGCATCGTTAATAGTTGATGGATGAACGAGCCCTTTGCATAGCCAACATTTTCGCGTCTCTCAGTCAGCTCGCGCACGCTGCTAACAGCGGGCTCGAGCTGCTGAATGGTTAGCATTGAAGCCAAGCTAGCTGTGTAACTTTGGGTTAGTATCAGGACCACAAAGCACCAGATGATCACCACAAACCTCGCAAGATGACTCACCACTTTCTCCTCTGAAAATAAATTCGAAAACAAATTCAGCAAGAAAATATCAATCAGTTATTATCCCAACAACACAGATATAGAAGAGAGGTTTACTATGAGCAAACACCATGATTGAGAACGAGAACCAGAAGCCCGTGCCAACTTGTTGATGAGGAGAGCCTCGAAATTCCTCATTGGTTCGATGTTCAAGAATCCATATCACAAACCCCATGAAAACAAAGAAACAACCACTCGTCACCCAAAGATCCCAAGTCAATGGTTTCAAGAAAGTCCATGCTCCCTTCTTCCGGTCCTTGACAGGAACAACCATGGTAATACCAGACTCGATGAATGGTTGTGTAAAGTCGACATATTTAGACCTGTTGGCCCTGATCGTAATATCTCCTGCTGCAGCATCGAATTTCTGCTCACAAAACAATATGAAAGAAATGAGAATCAAATCAGTTATTTACAAACACATAAACAAAACTTACAAAGAACAAGTGAAGGAATAAACTAACCCCGAGATAAACCTGAAAGACCAAGTCATCGTACGAACCAGCACTACTACCATTGGGAAAAGCAAAGGGAACATACTGGTAAGGAACATTGTAGGGCAGCATTGCCATCACGGAATCAAAGACATCAATAGAGTAGCCAGTAAATGTGGTCATGCCAGTACGAGGATCTTTTATCACATTTACGAAGGCATTAGAACCACTCCTTACCGGAACGCCAATTCTGAGCTTCTTGCCATTTGTTGGTATTACCCAACCCTTTGGAATGGAGGTAACATTTCCCGGCCATACAATGGCTTTAATATTGACCTTTGTAGAATCGTGTTGTTCTGAAATACGGGCATTCAGTTTCTTGGTAATCCCCAACCTTGGTGTCCAAAATCCAACTCCTCTCCCCTTGTTACCCATCAAATTCACTATCTGAAAATACGATGACTGTAACTCACCATTAACAATATCAAAAACCCCACTAAGCCCATCAAATCTAGCCCTTGATAATGCTCGAGGAAGATGCTTACCAATTTCAGAGACGAGACTAGTTACCTTCAAGTCCTGTGAGTCGATCAGGTTGTTTGTATTCATTTCTCTAGCTACAATTTCTTCGGTAGCTATAGCCAGAGCTCTGGCAGCATCATATGCCCACAACCCAAATACCCTCAAATCTACAGGATTATGTCTTGGAAACTTCCTTTTCCAGAGAAGAATAAACTTTTCAAGTTTCTTTCTTTTCGGAACATGGACTTTTATTCCTAGGACCCCTTGCATTGAACTATGGGTAGAAGGATGCACCAAGCTGAAATGGTTAGTTATACCAGTAGTTATAATCCAGACATAGCCTTCGCTCATCATTCCGACCTCTCTGGCTTTGTTGAAAAGACGAATGCCAAGAGTTGGTGGCATATGCACAATAAAAACTCTGGTTTGCATCGTCATCAACTTGTAAAGCTCCGCTACGAGCTCATCATCAGTGGCAGAGGCACGAATGACGCTCCGATAAGGGATGTGAGTTTCAACTTCCTGCAGGGCATCAGCTAAGTAAGGCATAATGCCTTCTCCAAACTCGGTGTCTATGTATATAGGGACAGCTGCCCTCCAGCCAAAAGCTTGAATGACTGAACTTATGGCTTTTACTTGAGATGAGTCATTCAAGGTGGCCCGGATGAAAAATTTACTCCTGAGTGAGGAAAGGGAGGGGCTTGTAGCAGAGAATGAAACAATGGGCACTTTAGCATCATCTCCAAGACTAATTACAAAATTAGCTTGCATGGATGTCTGTGGACCAATAATGGCTTGCACTCCCACATCTTTTATCAAGTTTGAAGCTGTACAGAAATGAGAAAACAGGTTATTAAGTGATAAAAGCACCAAACGAGAGAGGCAGAGATAGATAAAGAAAGGACCTGCTGAAGCTGCCCCAATAAAACTATCTTTGGAATCCCTGAAATGCAGAATCAGCCTAGTCCTGTAGTGGCCATGGGAAGCATAAAAATCTGACAGGGCAAAAGACACACAGTTAAGCCCCATCATCCCAGCCCACGAGCTCTTGTCAAGAATCAAGCCTATTTTAACAGGGATTTTTCTGGGGTTCATGCCATTTGCCATGGACAATTCTTTGTATGATGTTAGAACATAAATAGCCAAAATCAGGGATAGGCATCTCTTGCTGTTTTTTTCTCTCATTTTCAACCTCTAAGCTTGGGAGTTCCTCCATGCTCAAACATTTATAGCAAACATAGACCTAAAAGAAGGAATTTACCAAGGAACCTCAAACCCAGACAAGATTTGGTCAAGTCAATAATTCTTTATGTTGTTCAAACTTCAAATGTATTCATTCTACAGGTGAAAGTTGTGAAGAAATTCTTCAGTTTTGGTTTCTTCTTCACTTTCCACAGATTTTTGTTGAGAACTGGCGCACATAATCCAAGCTGTGACTTTGATGGCTTCGGTCAACAATTTATGATTTCAAAGTAAACAAACCTTTTTTTTTAAATATAAAGCAGTAGAAAAACAACTTGCTTATTGTTGAAAAACTGAATAATATTATATACACATTATAACATTACAGGAGAGAAAAATTAATAGATATAATACAGACAAAAAAGACTGGTCAGTGGAGGAAGTAGAAAGAATGGAGGGAAAAACATTAAGGATACATGAACGATGAATCCTAACTGCTGATATCATGTGAGAAGATATATAATGTTAGGGAGATTCTATAAATGCCTACTGCATGATATGGTAGTCCAAAATCACAGCGCATCCATGTGATAGAAGATGGTAAATGATAATGGGCTTACAGTCATATACTGCAGTCAAGCCTCAAGAGGTGTTTGGTAAAATGTTCTAAATATTTCAATTCAACAATTGAAATTCTGACCTGGTGCATAGAGACCAATCCATTTGGTTCTGTTCTGAAACTATTTCTTTAGTGAGCAAGGGCACAATTTGCCATTCAGGATAGAATCAATTATTTTTCTAATCAGCGCTGTTTTCTCTTGAAGAATCAAAAAGTAATTAGACCAAAAAAAACACCAATATATTATTCAGATTTCAGATATCAAGTACAATACAATTTTATCATGGGTTTAACTACATTCATTGCTAGTACTAGTAATTGTTCTCTGATATAGGCAAGTAGAAATTGATCTTGCCATAGGCAAGTAGACATATTTCTGTGCCACAACATACAGCGCAAAAATACATCACATATACGATTTCAAACGAGGCCTTACTAAAGACTGGGCACCATCAACAATGACGGTGGTTCCTGTCATGTAGCGAGAGTCATCACTGATCAGATAGATGACACTTGAAGCTAGATCTTTTTTGACATCAAGCCATCGGTTTAGAGGCGCAGCATCCTTGACCAACTTCTCTGCCCTCTCCTTTCCCACCGATAGAGGATACTCATCATGGAGATGCAAGCCACGAGCAATTGCATTTACCCTTATTTGGTGCTTCCCCATCTCCATTGCAGATGACTGGAAAAGTAAAACACCAATTAAGCAAAAATTGTCATGAAACAGCAAAGTCACGACACTAGGCAGTGTACTTCTCCTTAATAACTAAAGTCTACTCCAAAAACTGTAAATTCAATGGCGCTAGTGTCACCCATCGGTCTGAGACAGGTGGTAAAGATGTCACAAAAAAACAGCTCCAAATCTCACTTTCTCCTTACACAAATCCCAGCAAATAAATAGATTAACTCTATTAGGATTCATTGAGTAATGCTACATGATAAAAATGAAGCGTTTAACTTATAATACAAATTCAAACAGGTGCTCAACTATTGATGAATCATGAAAATTGCTTACCTTGACTAGATGCTGCACTCCAGCCAAACACGAACCATATGCAGCAGCTCCTGGATATAATCCTCTCTCAGCACCTATGATTGACGATAAAAATACAATAGATCCTCCAGATTTTCTATCCCGTACTCGTTTACCCACAGATTTCAACAAATACCAAGCAGCCATGAAATTAATTTTAACTATCTTTTGGAACTCATCTTCTGCTAATTCAAGAGGATCTTGCATCTTCCCTGTTGCATTTTATCAGAAGTGACAAAGCAGCTTGGTTAAAAAATAGTATATGATTCAATAAGTGTAGCTTAAGGCAAAGAAGATGGCAGCTACATAAGATGCAAAATTTTTACCTTCATAAGAATAGCAGTGGACTAAAGCATCCAAATAGCCCAAAATTTTCCAAGCCTTGTCCACTGCTTCATCAAAAGCTATCTCTCTCTCATCCTCCATATTCAAGCCAACCACCTCCACCACAACAGTGTCATCTAGAGATTGCCTTATCATTTCAGCAACTCCCTTCAGCTTTCTTTCATTACCCGCCAAAACCAATCTGATTACCAAAAAT
>CM008333.1:24050782-24067943 GCA_002525835.2 Ipomoea batatas | reverse complement strand
GGAGTAAAAGATTTAAACTTTCTATAACAGATGCATTAGAGAGAGATAGGGAGCCTACTGGCAACCACGCTGAGCTAAATGGAAGGCAATATTGTTGCAGACATCATCAGCATTAGAGGTAAGCAACACCTTCTTTCCAGGATTTTCCATTCTCCAGAGCAATTCAGGAACTGATAATACATAAAACAAAACTCAAAAAGACTGGCAAAAGAAATCATAAAACTTCAAAACATGAATCCCATAAAATCCCATCTCCCAATAAACAATCAACTACCCTTGCAATACTATTTGTCACAAAAAAAAAGATTGAAGACAGAAAGGCGAAATTCAAGAAAGACTATGAAAATAGAAAAAGAGAGAAAAGAAAGAATACCCAGAAGAGCCGAGAGTTGTAGCTGAGAAAGATGGATGCGAAATGCGCAAATCAGATGAATGGGTTTGTTTGTTTTATAACCTTACTAAGCAGGACACAGTATGCAAAGCTACTAATCAGCACAGCCGCAAATTTGACGTAGATGCACTAGGTTTTAGGTAGAAAAATTGAATTTGAGTTTGAATTAGGTAGTTTAATCTAAATTGGTATGATCCGCCTTTGCTCTGTGTCTTGCGCCTGCAGTTTGGGAGCCCGCAGGAGAACTCCATTTTTATAAGGATAGTTGACAGGAGTCAACGACCTTTGCTCTGGATCTCAAACACGTCGTTGACTTATAAAGTCTTTGTATACTTTCACATGGAAACGTGTTATGAGTCTCCACCGGCGACCGCAGACCGCTCGACGGCCCGTGAAGACCGACGGCGAGCTGCGCCTAAAGGCTACATGCTGATTTTTTTTATAAAAAAAAAAAATTATAGTTTATTCTACTACATTTTGATATATTATAATTTTTTAAAAAAAATTATGTCATGTTACAAAATTTTAAATAATTTGTGTACAAATTCAAAAAATTCAGTTTAGATTGTATTATTTTCTTATTGGAAATCATAATCATTACATAATATAAATGTTTGATATTAATTTATCAATATTGAAAGGTTAAAATATATTTGTTAGGTATAATTGGACATAATTGTTACAAAACTTAAATGTTTGAATTTTTTCACCTAATTGTTAAGGTTTGGATATAATTATCGCAAGGCATAACATTAATTTTTTTTATTCTATCAATAAGCCACTAAAATAAAATAGTTTTTTTTTTTTCATGTGTTGATTATTTGAAAGATTTTTTTGGCATATGGCATTTTACATGTGTTGATCATTTAAAAGATCTTTTTTAACATATAAGACTAATTTGGATTTAGTTTGACTATTGCTGCAACATTTGATTCTTACTCAAAGAAAGTATTTTAAATGTACTAGAGATTTTCACCGTCATACACAATGACTAATCCCTTCTCTGAATTGAAATACTTTGTTGCATTAGATTGATTATTTAAAAGATTTGAATTATGCTTGAAGGCTTCTGAAAGCACTGCAATAGAGGTTTTGAGAGTTCAGGAAGAAAAAATCAAGCTTGAGTAGCTTATAGAGTGATTGAAGTAGTCATATAAATGATCTTGCATCCCTAAAAACCAAACAAGGGCATACAATATGATTAGGTATTCGATTTTAGCTAACAAGTTACCAATCCTAACCAGAAATATAAACAGTTAAATATAAAATAATCCCGCATCCTTAACAACCAAATATGGGCATATAATATGAGTCTGTACTTTGTAGGTTTGGGTATTCAATTTTAGCTAACCAAGTATCATTTATAACAAGAAATGTAAGCAACAATGATCTATAAAATAATTCCGCAGCCCTATAAACCAAACAATAGAATATAATATGATTGGGTAGGGTTGGAATTCAATTTTAGTTAGCAAGTTGTCATTCATAACAAGAAATGTAAGCAACGATGAACTATAAAATAATCACGAACCCCTAAAAACCAAATAAGGGCATATAATATGAGTTGGTAGGGTTGGGTATTCAATTTTAGCTAACAATTATCATTTCTAATGAGAAACGTAAACAACAACGAACTATAAAATAATCTTGCATTCCCGAATACCAAACAAGAGAACATAATATGATTGGGCAAGGTTGGGCAAGGTTAGTTAACTAGTTATCATACCTAATCTATATCTATATATATATATATATATATAGATTAGGTATGATAAACAATGAACTATAAAATGATCATGCATTCCTATTTCCTAAAAATCAAATAAGGACATAATATGATTTGGTAGGATTGAGTACTTGAACGAGTAGTCAATCCTAATGTAAGGAAAGATGACATTCTTGAAAACCAAAATGTTATCTTTTAAATAATTTAAGATACGATATTTTTGAACACATAATGTGGACCAAACTCGGGGCAAGTATTTTTTTTTTTTTTTTATGGACACGGAACGTGATTCAGACGCCATAAATAACAAAGTCACAATAATGTTACCACTACTACTTTGTCCCATTGCACTCACCATTTCTGTATAGTTTCTGCAATAAAAAGACAAACCGCAGAAATGACTTACCTCATAGTTTTAGTCGCTACCTAAAACATTAACACAAATGGTCTGATGACAGCAAAGTAGATCTGCAGAAAACACACAAAAGACAACAAAAAGCACAAAAAATCTCTACTCTGCAATGCCAATACAGACAAGCAGATACCCTCTCTATATTCCATCAAACCACTACTCTCTTCATCTTCTTTTTGGACATTTTCCCTTGCCATTTTTCTCCTCTAAAACCTTCTGCTTTCACTTACATAATCATTCTAACCTTTCCTTCTTGGACTGTGCCCCTCCATCATGATTCATCCTCATTAGCACCAAAGCTACCATAAACTAAAATCCATTGAGTAAAGCCAAAAACTAAAGATTCTATAATGGTACTTGTACCATCTGGTTTTATCTGATTAATCTCGATTCCCCTCCTATTTAACCCCATTCCCATTCCCATTCTAAACAAACGGATTCTTGATTCTCCTCCTCATTCTCCCATTCCTATACATCTCCATTCTCATAACAATTCAGAAGCAATTGCATATTTGCATCTAAGCTTCTATATATTCATGGGGAGGCAAAGCACGGATCATATAGTGACGGGGGGTTCTTCGATCGTTCTCTTGCAAGAAAGATTCAGGCAATTGCAGAGGGCGAGAGAGCAGAGAGAGATGAGGGAGCTGAAGCTTTTCTTCGAGCCTCCTCCTCATCAACTCATGGCCCCGGACTTGCAACAAAAGATCGGTTTTTCTTCAGAGGCAGTTGATCAAGAAGCACTCTCACTCGGGCTCACCTTGTGCAACAACAAGCCAGAATCTCGAGCTTTCAATGAACGGCATCAACCACCCCTATGGTCAGCCAACAGAACCACCCTGAACACACTACATAAGATTGAAAACTATGATGTTGATACTTCTCTGCATCTTTAGGCCTACAAATCTTTGTTTCTTTTTGTTTTTTTTCCCCAATATTTTCTACTGTTTTACTTTTATTTGAATCACATATTTCCCACTGTAAAAATTAGGGAAATCAGTTAACCAAATAAAAGAACTAGTGTTTGTTTTTCTCCTATTGGATTACAAATGAGAATTCTCCTGGCACAGAGTAAATACAATAAACAACTCTTGTTGCATATGAATTATTGATCAATTCCTATAATAGTTAAGAATAGAAAACCAGGACAACCCAATCAAGTTGATCAGACTATTGACTTAATAACTACAATTTTACAAGTTCGACTGGTAGGCTGATTTACCTCCTAATGGTCATTTGCCGTCCAGTATCACAATACACATTTAACACACTCTCGGTGGTAGTGGCTTGCGAGTATCCTTCTTAATAAAAAAGAATAGAAAAGCAATATGGAGTCCAAAAAAAAGTGTAAGACTAATCCTTATGTATCAAGGCTGTAGAAGAAATATAAATCCTTAAACACAAACAAACCAGATAAGAGGGGAAAACAATACATGACATATATAAGCTGAGGGAGAAACGCAGAAGATCAAGATTGGGGCAGCTTTGGGCAGTCTGGGCACAGAAAATGGCCTCTAGCTTTACAGTTGGAGCAAGAAGAGTGTGTTATTCTTGATTTTGAGCCAACTAATTGGGAATTAGGATCATCATTAGCAAAGATGAGATTGAATGGTCCTCCCCCTTGTTTAATAAACCCAGACCCCTTACATTTCCTACAAGCTATCAGCTTCAGATCGCCGCATTTCTTGCACATTCCCAACGAGCTGCTCATACAAAGAACATTATATTGCAGCATCAATAACACAGTACAAAAGTATTGTCTTTTCCCCCTTTTTTTTCTTCTCATTTATGCAGGAGAGAAGAGAAGAGAGAAAGTGTACGGACCTGCGCTGAGAAGCAGCTACCAAAGAGTCAATCTTTGGGGCATAAATGGTGGAGCAGAGTAGCAAAGCACCTACTCCATAGCCTGCAATTTCGTTTGCTGTTATGTGCTCGAACATCTTCAATTCTTTCCTTACAAAACTGGATATTTTAGTGGTGGAGATGATAAGGAGAGGGGATATATGGGGGTTAGTAGTTAAAGAAACTGGATAAGATTTTTGGAGCTCTTATCCCTCCTTGTACATTATTGATATCTTTATTTTTATTTTATTTTTTTAAAATTACTTTCTTTTCTACTTTATTACTCAGTCAAAGATCATCCCAACCAATTAGTCACAATTAACTTGATAGTTACAAGATTTTAAGTTTAATTTTTTATAAGACTAACTATTTACATTCGTGATTTTAGTCAACGGATTATAAGCAATTTGAAACTTCATTATACTAAAGACTAGTGTCGGATTGTATTTGACAAATTTTCCTCTATCTTTGTTTTTTAAAAGTAAAATTATCCCGTCTATTGAGTAACAATATACGGAGTATTTTTTTGGCTACATTTGTATATAAGATAAAAAATTTTATTAACAAGATGGCATCGAAGAGCCTATACTTTCATATTGGAAAAATATATTTCATCAAAAATAAAATATTGTAGCTTCTAAAATTAAAAATATCACACTTTAAATGTATAAATATCGCTTTCCACTTGTAAATCGTCAATAATTTTTTATTTATATTGAAGTGTTGATAATATTTGATATGAAATATATCCAAAATAATAATAATAAGGTTTGCATGGGCAAAAAGGGAAATGAAAAGGAGGAAACCATATTAACAATACAAGATAGTGGAGTTTTTCATTACTTTAACATAAACACAAAGGTAAATTCACAGCAGAAGAGGTAATTAAGTGACATCACTCATCAGTAATTTCACTTTCCGGGTACAAAGTTTGTAGCATAGGCCCAAGCATTGTTAGCTACTGGGTCAGCAACGTGGTCGAAGAGGTTCTCAATCGGGCCCTTCCCGGTAACAATGGCCTGCACGAAGAACCCGAACATGGAGAACATAGCCAAACGCCCGTTCTTCAGTTCCTTCACTTTCAGCTCCGCGAACGCCTCCGGGTCATCCGCCAATCCCAGCGGGTCAAAGGCGCCGCCGGGGTACACCTTGTCGAGCCCCTCGCCGAGCGGGCCGCCGCCCACTCTGTATCCCTCAACGAACCCCATCAGCACCACCTGGCAAGCCCAGATGGCCAGGATGCTCTGGGCGTGGATCAGGTTCGGGTTGCCCAAGTAGTCCAGCCCGCCCTCCGAGAAGATCTGGGCTCCCGCCTTGAACCACACCGCCTCGCCGAACTTCACGCCGTTCTTGGAGAGGATTTCCGGGAACACGCAGCCCAGAGCGCCCAGCATGGCCCACCGCGAGTGGATCACCTCCAGCTCCCGGTTCCTCGCGAAGGTCTCTGGGTCGGCTGAAAGCCCGGCGGTGTCCCACCCATAGTCGCCGGGGAACTCGCCGGTGAGGTATGAATGTATGATGGAGTTTGCTCCGAGAATGGGCCCAAGTACTTGGGGCGGTCCGGGCCATACCTGTTTTCATCCACACAATTTATTAAGTTGACCAAAATACCCTCCGCATTATAAAAAAATTCTCCACAACACATTAACACATTATGGCAACTTCTTATATGCATCAACATATTTTGCAGTGTATTTACCCTCATTTTATCTTTTATTTTACGAAACATATTAATTTTTTTAAAAAAAGAAGCATTTTATCATTTGCTTTATTAAAATTAGTAAAAATACAATATAATACAAGACACAATACCTGTAATTTTCTTAAGTATTAATCATCAACCATGCATTATATATCTAATTATATCATATACTATCTACTCTGACAACAATCAAGTATGATATATCTAATTATATCAGAAATAATCGATATATATCTAATTAAATTAGGTCAGATCGGAAAATAGTTATAATATGAATATGTATATGGATTTGAAGCAGAGAGATGAGAGTAATTATAGTTCAGTACCAGATGCTCTGGGGAGCGCTTTTGACGGTACGCCTCATGGAGAAGCGACCACTGCCGGAGCTGCCGACCTTGCGGAGGAGATCGGTCTGGGACTTCAAGGCAGCCTGCCCAGCAAATGCTGATTGTTGGATACCGCAACTCGCCATTGATGATTCTTCTGCTCTTCTTAGCTACTTTCTATTGGAGTTGATGGTATGCAGTTGCGAATGGATGAAGTGAATAGAAATCGGGACGGGCGGAAGGTTATATATGGAAATTGGGACAGTTTGTGGATTGCAATATCTACACCTAAGCCGCACCTCATTGGTTCATTCCTTGGATTTGGATTCCCTCCTTGATTTTCTTCTCTTCATACTGGTATCAGTTGCGCCACGTGTCACGTAAGATTTCATTGTAATATGTCAGCATATAGACAAATTGTACCGTGGAATATGATCCGTATGGTAAAATAAATCATTTATTTATATTTATTTATAAATCATATAGAGTACATTATTCTAGCCAATGAATTTGTAGTCGAGTGACATGTAATAACACTAAATCACATTATCTTACTCCAAAGTATTCATTATTATTCTAACTCATAAACACATTAATTTGCTCTAAAATGTCCATTATTCAAACATTTTACATCAAAACAACGTCGTTTCAGACCGTGACCCGCACAACCATGTGGACCACAATAATTTGCCCAACATGTATATGCAGGCCACATATATTGTTTATCAACTTGGGCTTGGGCTTTCCTATTTTTATTCGGATCAAACTAATAAGAATAACGTTGATATTTCATAAATACTACTCCGTATATTTGTGTTTTGTCAATAATTTTTTTTTTTTTTGAAAAAAACGATGAAAATGACATTTATTGAAACTAGACTAGATTAAATTAACTTTAAACTACGTAATCAAATTGAAGTCCTTAAGCTTAGAACCTAATTGAGGCTTAGCTTAGACTTCTACCAAAAATGAAATATAGTAGTTCTTATAAGCTCTAACTCGTGCAAATTAATAAGCAGCCAGTGACTAAAATAAATAATTAATTTATAGTTATAGGTACATTCTCAAGTCGGAAAGTAAAACTAAATTTATATGATCGTGATTTCATCACACTTTTGTTACAACAGACTAAAAAGCTACGTATAAGAGGGCTGAACAAGAGAGGTAGTTCTCCCCAAAAGAGCCACAACAAACGACTTACACCATCAAAAAACACAAAGAAATTCCACACCCAAAAAAAAAAGAAAAAAGTTTTCCCTATTACTGCATCTTCCACCAGGAAGTAAAAGTATACATACAGTTGCGAAAATCCAAGTCAAGGTTCTAGCTTCAATGAAACAACTCTTGACTGCTGGTTACGCTTGGCTGCCTTGACAAAGACTGCAGAGAGGCACGAGGGGGCCCACCATGGCCGGTGAACTTTCTGTTCACCCTTTAAGCAAGCGACTGAAGAAAAAGCGTTGAATCAGTAAAGATGCATAATATTGGAGTAGCTGGTATAAGGGGGGAATGGAAATAACAGCACTCCTCAATGTGAGAACTATGTGGCTAAAGTTCAATTAGCGTTTATGTTCACTCAACCAGAGCAAGTGGAACACTAACAGCACTTAGAATGTCCAACTGTGCTTTATTAGGAATTTGAGACTCCTAAAATTGGTTGCCAGCAACAAAAAGCATGTAGGCCATTTGCCCGTAATAATCACCAATGATCTGTTTTTGTCGATTATGTCAATTATGGCATGCCCGTAATACATATATGTATATATATGCCAATTCTACATTTCTACAATTATTTCAATTGAAATGGGCAAGAGTGCAAGACTAAAATGGCAGGTGATCCTTTTCATTGCCATTTCAAAGAACTAGCTGGAGATTTTCTAAACTTTTACTGTTTTACACAAGCAGCAACAAAATGGTTATTGACAAGAACTGTGAAGTATGAATAGAGAGAGAGAGAGAGAGAGAGACCTTTTATTCGCCTAATCTCCTTACATAATGTTATGAAATCTCCCCATTTCATGTGGCATCTTCTTATAAACCGTAGGATCTGTTCAGTTGTGAACATGGACATTCCTTCCAAGTACTCTCCATTGACACCGTTTTCTTTAAAAATTTGCCGATAGCTACCAAGATTTATTTCTTCCAACCACAAACCAACATCCTGGCAACCAAAAGGGGAAAAATCATTAAAAAGGTACAAAGTAATTTTGAGTTATTTTAAGAAATATCTTTCAGTTTATTTAACTCCACAAAGAAAGGGGTCTGAATAATTCAGCCATTGGTTTTTTGTTTAATTTTGTTTGCCAAAACATTTTTCAAAATGGGGGAATAACCTAAGCATTGAGGAGTGTTTTTAGTTCCTTTGTTAACTAATGAGTAATGACTCAAAAAAATTTGGCCCTATTAGCCTATTAGGTCAAACTGAGATGCCTAGCACCAAAATTTGGCACATACATGCAAAGCCCTCCCCATCTAGATGTTTCTAAGACACAGGTAAAAAAATTAGTGTGCATGCTTGTGAGGACTCTATAAGGCCAGAGGCTTCTAAAACAATCTCTAATACAGAGTAATAAAGAGACAGTTCTAGAAAGAAAAAGTTTCCCAAAGAAAAGAAGTATGCATGCTACTTGTTGCATATGGACTCCAACCCTGGTCTATTCTGTGGTAAAAGTAAAACCACCTAAATACTTGGCATCCAGTTATCTCTTAAAGCATTCCAACTCTGTGTCTTTTTGTAGCAGAACATCCTATATGGCTATATCCAATACACTTGTCTTTTTCCTATACTAGTTGGATTACTTTATGCTCTCAAAACTTTTCTTAGTGCATCAAATTGCATTGGCACAAATTAAAAAGCAGACCATTTAGTTTCTCCTAAATAAGTAAATACTTTTTACAAAACCTTAACTATTTACAAAGAAGAGTCTG
Organism: Ipomoea batatas; assembly: GCA_002525835.2. Classification (NCBI taxonomy): domain Eukaryota; kingdom Viridiplantae; phylum Streptophyta; class Magnoliopsida; order Solanales; family Convolvulaceae; genus Ipomoea; species Ipomoea batatas. Next base: position 24,058,616 of record CM008333.1, on the reverse strand, counting down.
CTTGAAATACAAATTATTATTCAGTTAGAAGTAATTATAGCAAAGAGCAAAGCAACCTCCAAGATAAATGGACTAACGATCATGTAGTTATTACCAGTCATCGGTACCTTTTGACAAAGATTATGATTATAGAGTATGAACAATTCATTAATAACTTCCAAGTTACTAATTGATTATTCTATACTTAAATAAGCTAAAAAGTGTTCTACTCGCCATAATCTCACTTTTAGAATACTATTTGCCAAAATTTCATAAAGTAGATCATTTATCTGATTAAATAAGCTTTACCATACTCGCACATTGAAAATAAATCCTCTGGCCAATGTTTTATCCTTGACTATTTGAGTTTCAATCATGTTAAAGTGCAACATTTTACACCATACAAAAATCTCCACCATATATATATAAGCCAAACAGAAACTGCAACAGCCATCCAAATCCCAAATTCTCCCTGTCTAGTGTTTCCACAGAAATACATAGCACATATATTCATAGTTGGAATTGCTTAGTTACCTAAAAACACTAAATTTCATCTATTCAACTTGTACTAGATTAGAATTAATCAACAGCTCCAGAACAGTAGCAGAACAGCCAATGATCAGATTGGAAGTTAAGGTTTCTAATAAAAACACAAACTCGAGCTTAATACAACGACAGCAGAGAACGAGATCTACACGAATGATTATCAAAAGAAGAAGCGAATCAATACCTCAACAGTCCAAATGAAGAAATCAAGAGGCTCCGGCGGCTTCTCTTTGCTCATCCCTCGAAATACCTAAAAAAGCAACAAAAGCAAAACAGATCGCAGAAATTCCTAAGACAGCTGAAATTTCAGTGGTCGTGTGAAATATGCAATCAGCAGCCCGTAAAGTAGCAAAAAGTCTTACTGTGTGAGATTAGGGTTTCCAATTATCACTCAAAATTTGATTCGAGCGCAAAGGGAGAGTGAATGTAGGCTGTTCTCTCTCCTATCAACACTTGCATTATTGTCTTTGCTGAATTATATGCGAGTGAGTATCCATGTTCGTTCAATCCGGAGCAGCCCTTCTACCCACGCGACTCCTTTCTCCGCTCCCGCTACGCGCCTGTCGTACTGTAGTAAATTTTAGAATATTTCACTTTTCGCCCACAATATTTGTTTTCATTCTTAAATCGCGCCCATCGTTCTTTTATTTCTGAATTTTCTATTTGATGGTGAAGTACTAAAAGTGCATGCACTTTTTTCAATTTCCAATCTCTTCCAATCACAATTTATATTCTTTTGTTGATAATTCAAGTATATTTCTACTAACTTTACGTGAATTTTGATGCAATTTAGTCATAATATAAAGTGAATTTTGTTAAAGTTAATAAAACTGTGAGTGATAGATACTCAACTTAAGTACTCAATCAGTACAATCTAATAGGCAGTCAGACTTTAGACTCGATAGTAAGTGCTCGGAACGTGACCAGTTGGCTCCCTAATTATCCCTCTGTAACCTCCCAATTATTACTCATATTTTATCATTAATTCTCCTAATAACCTCCAACTTAAAACCCCATTATCTCCCATTTATCACTCATAAATCTCTTTGATTACAAATTATTACCTATCTATTATTACTATTAGCCATTTTATATGGATATATATACTAGGGATGGACGGGAGGGCGCGGTAAAGAGAACTTTATAAGGATAGCCCCTCCAATTGCGTCGTCCAATGTGTCAAATACTCATATCAAATCTGCTCTCCATCTGGACCCACCCAGATATGAATATGAATATGTAGGTCCCACTGTCTGCCAAGCACTTCATCTTCAAATATTTCCTCCACATTAAATGTCCCTTTGGGCCTGGACCTGGGCCCAGTTTCAACTCTGCACAAGTTATCTTTAATGTACCACAGGCCCATGTATAAATGTCACATTTTTATTTAATCTCTATTCCAATTTTTTTTATTTTTATGAGTCAGAATAGTGAATACGATTGAGGTTTATAGGACTCGAGAAAAACGTGGAGTAGCGAATTTCAGGCCGCTTGACACTTGTTGGTTCTGTATTGATGTGTGGCTAATTAAGCTTGCCGTACTCCGAAGCCATACCTCTTTTGCTTTGGTTCCTTTTTTGTTCGGTGTGGGGGACAAATGGCAATTCACAAGAGCGGAAAGGGGAATGTAAGCGGGGAAGAGGACCCCATTTGTGACCCAAACACACAACACACACAATACCTCATTGGGCCGTTTTCCAGATCTTTTTAAGCCTTTCATAAGGGGAGTAGGCATCTGCAGGGAATAAAGCAACGCTCACCAAATCTCCAGAAACTCTCTAGAGAACCTCTCAAAGTGAGGGGTTCCTTGTGCGCAGTGAACAAAGATCTAACCTTTGTGTTCAGTTGAGTTACAATAGTTTTCCCATAAGTTTTGTCGGGCCGGGGCGTAAGGGCCCTTGGAATTGGAGTTCAACCTTGGGGGAAGACTCTTTAAATCATTTCTTAAGATAGTCAACCAAGTTGGTCAGGTTAGGGTTACAAGTTCGATTTTTAGCGAGAGCGGTCTATTAGCATTCTTGGTTTGAACCGATCAGCTATGTAAACTTAAATTAATTTACTTTCTTATTGTTCTTTGCTGGTTAGAGTCACAAGATGCGATATATGAGACCATATCAGTTTACTGGTCAAATCAAACCAGACAGGGACTAAAAGTCTGTCTACAAAAACGGCCATGAGTTTGCAAAGTTAAAGTCAAGGTAGCTGTGCTCCCTGCCAATCCGCCATGTTAGTGAATAGTAATCTCGATCTTCTGTCATTTCTTCCACTGTATGTAATTCCCTAAACTTACTTTCCCAAATTTTTTTTAATATCCACAGCACGTGTGCACAGATTCCTCTTTCGTCTTAGGATTCAAGTAACGACAGTTGATTTCATGTGATTACAACTAATTAATTACTGACATTAACTTGGGTCAATACGTTGTTCATATTGTCGGGTGGTAATTTCGTCTTATAATGGGATAATTCACCATTATTGCTTTGTACGTATTAGGACAAAGATGTTGTGCTTCGTGTAGTGTGAGTTGTGAATGCTAGAATATTTATTTATTCCTTATTCCTCCCCTTCCCAAAACCTCATCCTACTAATCCAATCGAGAGGGCATTGGGACCCACATGCATGTCGTGGCTTTTACCGGGTGGGGAGCTACTGACCCCACTTCAACGCAATTGCCACCTTATTATATTACGTCGAGTTTTATTTTTGTTAGCACTTTCTTAGTACCATTAATTTTTTTTTGTATGTTTTGTGAATTACGGAGTAGTATACAAGAAAGTGATTTATCTAGTGTATATTTTTGAACAGTTTAAAGTTGTTGGGGGGAGTTCTACATCAAGTTTTATCTTAAAATAATAATCAAACTTTATAAATTTAATTAGAATAAAAAAAAATCTGATTAATTCACAATTGTAAGGATATATATACGTTGTGCTTAGATTTTCATGGGCACATCATGGCTAGAGTGCTTGCGCAAGCGTGCGCAGACAGACAGACACTTATTACTTCGATCATTTGCTTTAGTCTATAAAAAAAATCGACAAAATGAATAATTATAATAATTAACGTAATGCGCATGCGGTTCAATTGACTTAGTCACCCTTCTTCACCCCATTTCACAATACTATAAGCCTACTTGCATGTATTTTACATTTTATTTCTATTGTTTTTGTGTGTATTGAACAATGATTTGACCTCTAGAGGTGTGATTGTCTTATACAAAGCGTCATTTGCATGAGATTTACGAATAAAATAAAACAACATGATCATGTATTATTCTATGATAATCTTTCAATTCCTTTTAATATTTTATGGTGAATAGGGTAATTTATTTATCTGGACATTCACTAGCCTAGTTAAACTCACTGTAGTCAATTAATCTCTTGCCAATAAATTAAATATAAGATCGACTTATAATTTTATGCACAAAAGTAGAATTTTATATTATCAATGTTTTGTGTGTGTGTGTTTAATTAGTAATAATTTCTATATTTATAAACAATCTAAATCAACTATAATTAATTGAAGCAAATACATAGTAAATTTGTGGTGAAGAATTGAAGATAAAAAGTGTGGGGCAGGGGACAACGTCAAGTACACAAAAGACAAAGGTTTCTTTAATTTATATGTTTTGCACTTTGATCGCAGAACTCAACATCAGCTAAGCTTAATGAGAAATGACACTCCGCGCATGATTTAATAAATTATTTTAATCTTTACAACTGTATACAAATACAAACCTGACGTTACAAGATTGAATATATATTATAATATATGTTCGGTTGCTCAAAATTATTGTCAGGCACTGATTTCACAACAAAAATATTAATAATATACCATTCAGATTAAGACTCTAACTTCAATATATGATGAGCTAGTTCAAGAGCGGTAGTAGATTAGTAGGAGTATTCTGAAAGCTAAATTATTCATAATTGATTAGCTTAAAAGGATAAGAAACCAATTATTAATGTCTTATTCATTATAACTAAGAGTATCTACTTACCATTTTATATACTAAAAAAAAAAATGAAGTGGTGTGTTCTTGTCAAGCACAATAAAAAAAAAATTGCAACTTGCAACAGACAAATCAGAGCTAATTGTTGATCGACATCTTAGTTTGACCATTGCCTCAATAACATCAAATTACCAAAACCTACGAATGCGAGGTTTGATTCAAACAACATTAAATTATAAAAACTCTAAAGGTAAGCTTTAATTGTATACAAGTTTGCAAACAACGAAATTGATTTATAATTGAAATAAACATGTAATATCTTATGGATTGACCACGTTACACAGTATGAGTGAGCAAACGGTTAATTGCATTGGTTACATAATCGTCTAAAAAGTAAATCAATAAAATATAATTTTTAATGTCAGGTTATCGAAATCGAAGATAAATAACTGTCTTATAACTTAAATGAAGAATAATCGAATTTATTAAAAATCAATAATTGAAATCGACCAAAAACTAAATTTTCTGTACCTCTATTGCACAACATGGTCTTCCTAAAGTAATTTACTTCTTTTATGTGTTTTTTTTTAGCTATTATGTAAGAGAAGAGTTGACTCAATATGTATTTTTAAATAGTAACACTGGATTTTCTTGTCATTAAAAAAGAGAAGAAAATATAATTAGTTGACGATGGAGAGACAAAGTCTTTCAACTTGAAACAACTCAACCCTAATATAATTAATTAATAAGATAGTCTTAATGCTGCATTTCCGTTGTCAATACATGAAGCTTCTAAAGTCAACACCTTTTTGTAGTCTCTGCTTACTTACAGTGGAATTGGTCTTAATACTACATGAAGCTTCCAAGTCAATATTTAACTAACTTTTTCGTAGTTAAAAATGTTTTTTTAAAGAATTTATTTAAAAATTAAGAAATTTTTAACAATGTATGTGAAAGTAGATTTATAAAAAAAAAAAAAAAAGAATTAATAAGAATAGTTTTAAAACTTATTTCCTAAATAAGGTTCTTAGTTGGTTGTGATAAAGTGATAATGATGCTAAAAATATTCTTATTTGAAAAATAAATATTCCAACGATATATTATGATGCTCACTATAGTCAATGAGTATGTCATTATAAGAAATTACGTTAGTCAAATATATAACATTTGTGTATAAATAAAGACTAACTGTCCTACACAAAAATCCACCCTATACAAACAAGGGTTATACGTAACATATAGTTTTTACTATGATCCAAAATGATGATTATGAAGTGTTTTGTCGCAATGTGCGTATAGTTATAAAAATGGGTTACGTTGAAGTTTAGAAGACATTAATTTAGTGCGTACAATTACTGCATGTGATGAAAGCCTAAAGGATTAGCGCTACCGTGCACCGCAGAGTAGGAGTCCGGGATTATGTTTAACGTAAGCTTTTCATATGCTTCGCTAAATTGTCGTCTTCTGCAAAAGAAGTCTGAACATCATCTGTAAAAAGTGTGGATATATACATCCACACCTTCCATATTGAGAAATCAAAGGCTCAGATCTCATCATTACTACACTTTCAAATTTTCAATAATTATAAAATCGACTCCGTGTTTATTTTACCAAAATCCTCAACCATTAATGAACACCGATAAACGATTGAGATCAATATTCACCTTTTACAATAAGACAATGCTTTCATTTAATCTTGTCCCTATATCTATACATTAATAGCAAAACTTTTGGAGGGCTATGGCCTTGCCTACCTCCCTTTGTTACATCTTCCTACAAAAATGACTACAGAATAGTTTTTATATATTTTTAATTTGATTATTAGATAAACTATTTGTTAGCAAGGGGTAAAATAATTCATAAAAATAGTTTTTTTATATATATAAATAATGTATTCAAAGAGTGTATTATAAATTACTCATTAACCTGTTAAAACTACATGTGACAAATAAAATCATTCAAACACTAAACAAGATTTGATAAGTTATTATGAGAAACTGAACTTGGGTCTTTGGAGTCATGTCATGGTGGAATGGAGAAAAGGACAAGGAAATATGATTAGTAACAGTAATTGTGATTTAATTAGCGAAGTTTGTTCCACAAAATGTGATTACATGACAAGACATGTTCTTTAATTTGAAATTATCATTACGCTAAGATAGATCCAACATCCACCCAACTGTACGTCGTATCTAAGGCAAAAGATTTTGATGTTGATTCTCAGTATCTTATTACTCTTCCTCTATATATGCAAATAAAAACCCAAAAAAATAAATAAATAAATAAAACAGAACAAAAACAAAAAACAAAATTATGTGAAACTCAATTGAAGGAAGTATTGGTGCTTGTGAGATAATTACTTTTTAACAATGATGCCTAACATGTGAATCTTAATTTAAAAAAAAAAAAAATCATATGAGGCTTTCATATGGAGTTAGCTATAATACCAAATTAAATAAAAATTAACCAGAATAAATATTTTATTTGGCTCTATTTTATTTGAATACTCAAACACGAAAAAAATTAGAAAATGAATTCTGAAAATTATTTTTTACGTTTATAAACCCTTAAATTAGTTAATCTGTTGAGTAATTCAATAAAATTGATGTTCAAATTATTGCATTAATTGTTAACTAAATTTTAAAATTAATCACAAAATCCAAACAATTTAAATAGAATTTTAATAAAAAAAACAAACGCCCGTGTATAGGCAGACTAATCTATAAGTTGTTATTAATAGGGTCTAAAAATGGATATTAATAGGGGCTCTTAAATGTTGGGGACAATCGTAGTCATAATTCCTAACTATTTCGACGGTACGCAAATGTAGTGATTGTTACATTTTCTGTAGCCTTAGCCCCAACATCCCCACCCATCTGTCACGCTTTCATTAGTTGATAAATTCTTGCTGCTAATTTTGACCCACAATTGTTATTATTATTAGTTATTAGTGTAATACCTATAAAAGATTATATTATCATAAATTTGAATAATAATTTATATTATACTTTTTATGTATTTGGTTGCTTACATTTAGAAATAAACAGTTTTTAAAATTTTAAATTGTGTATGATTATTGATTAATATAGTTGCTAATTACGTGAACATATTTAGACATCGGGTGCTACTAGACTACAAGGTCTTTGGCATCAATATAAATTATAATCAAGGGAATTACATTTAGAAATAAAAAATGTAAATTTAAATTTTATATGAGTAGATATAGCTATACAGATTACATTAATTATAATTTTACTAATCTCTGAATTCTTAATAGAATAATTTGAATTGATATATATAGGAGCATGTTTTGACTTTAATAAAAATTATAACATATTTGTATGAATAGTGAGAAGA
>CM008333.1:24021136-24033368 GCA_002525835.2 Ipomoea batatas | reverse complement strand
TTCTTTATGCTTTTGATTAAATTTGATTCCATAATCACTTCATAAGCTTAGCATTCATTGCCGAGTTCTTGTTGTACAGGTTGAGGCAAAGAAAGCTGTTCCCAGGGATGACCAAAGCACAATGGACAGAAACAGTAATAGCCTTCAGGGGTCTCCTGGTCCAGGGCGCACAAGGAAAATTTTTGTTGGAGGCCTAGCATCCACAGTGACCGAGGGTGACTTTAAAAAGTACTTTGAGCAATTTGGAATAATCACAGATGCTGTGGTAATGTATGATCACAATACTCAGAGGCCAAGGGGCTTTGGATTTATAACATATGATTCCGAGGATGCTGTGGATAAAGTCTTGCTTAAGACTTTTCATCAGCTGAATGGTAAGATGGTTGAGGTGAAGCGTGCAGTCCCAAAGGAGTTAACGCCAAGTCCTATCCGAAGTCCACTAGGTGGATACAACTACGGGTTAAGTAGGATTAATAACTTCCTTAATGGTCATGCACAAGGATACTCTCCAAATACAGTTGGAGCATATGGAGTCAGCATGGACGGGAGGTTCAGCCCCATGACTGGAGGTAGGAGTGGGTTTGCTCCATTTGGTTCTGGTTATGACATAGGCCTCAATTTTGAGCCTGGGTTGACCCCAGGATATGGGGGCAGTGCAAATTTAAATAGAACTCTGAGCTATGGACGGGGTTCCAGTCCTTATTATGTTTCTAACTCAAGTAGGTTCAATGGTCCTGTTGGGTTTGATGGAGGGAATGGAGGAAATTCTTCATTTTTTAGTTCAGCTACTCCAAATTTGTGGGGTACTGGTGGATTAAACTATGGAACGAATTCCATAACATCCAACAATCTTGGGGGATCTGGTAATGAGAACATTGGAGAGGGAGCACTTAACAACAGTAGAGTTTGGGGTTCCTCTACAATTCCTTCACAGGGTGGAGGAAATATTTCCGGCCAAAGTGGAAATCTCGGTTATGGAGGTGCTGGTAATTCTTTTGGTTTCACTGGAGGAGCTTATGGAAGAAATGTTGCAATGAGTAATGCACCTACATCATCGTATGCTTCATCAAATGGTGGCTATGATCCATCTTTTGCAGACTTTTATGGCACTGGTTTGAAGTACCCAGATCCCACATGGCGTCCTGCCAATTTAGAGCGAGATGGATCTGGTTCATTTGGTTTTGGTCTAGCAAACTCACCTTCCGATATGCCTTCTCAAAGTTCTGCACATTATGCTGATAGTTATGGTGTTACAAAGAGACAGACCTCCCAAGGTTAGCTTCTTGGTAACCCTTTAAAGGTAGTCTTTCTTGCCTTCTTTCAAGACATATTCTGCTCAAAATATATAGGTTCAATCGTATTTAGTTAGGTTTAAGTATTTTCATTAACTTGTGTCCACATAATATTCATTAGTACTAGTATGCTGAGATGGATTTTCTCCCTTTCATTTATTTGTGGTTCTTTAGTTGTTAGGGGTATGAGCAACTTCTTTTACCTCAATGAGGACTGTAGGAAACCTAGTAAGGTGGTGATTAAGACAAGAAATGATCACAGGATCCATCATTCTTTGGAGGGGGTGTCCTGATGGTTACATTGTTTTAAGGATTTGTGGAAAATGTTCTTTTAGTAATGGCATTTGCAGCATTCGTTTTTCTTTTTCCTTGCTAAACAGGGAGAGATAAAACCAATGCACATTCTCGTTAGTTAGCAATAACTTGCTGAAGCAACTCTTTAACCTGAAGCTCTTTCAGTAAAGGATTTTTATTTTTTATATTTGATGTGCTTGGCAATTTTTTTGATACATTTGAGGAAATAAGGTTTGAACTTTGGACCTCCTATCTAGCGTCATCAACTTATGTTGCCAGACTAGCTTATGTCTCACTTCGAAAACATAAGGGCTTGGTTTTTTTCCTTTTTATTTTCTGTAAGCTAGCTCCGGCTTAAAGAGTAAATATTTTTATATTTTCTAGGGACTACGTTTATGTGTCTTGCTTAACATTGAAGCACTGATTTATCTTTGTGTTTATACATGCTATTAAGTGTAAGCGTAAACAATTTGAATTTGCTATTACCAGTCGATGTTTGGTTTTCCCATGAAAATATAGAGCCAAAGCTGTTGATGCCATTGGCAATTGCTTTTCGGGACATAAACATGTCCAAGCACATATAACATTGGTTCTAATATCTTGACTTGGTGTTTGGCTGGCTAATATGTAGTAGTGAAAAGCTTTTACTTCTGTCAATATTTGGGGGGCCAATGTTTCTTGAAATTTTGCTTGAGTATCTGTGTACACAAACAGAACTTATTAGGCAATTCTTGCAATTTGTTTTGGTAATTTCTTTATTTAATGCGACTTACAGAGTACGTGCTGTTTATAGAAAATGAAACAATATTAATCATGTGGTTTTGTCTAACACTCTTTTACAAACAAACTCAATAATCCATTCCGATGATGGAAGGAACACAGTAAAAAGAGACCGACACTTTAAGTCACTTCCTCGCACACACACACACACACCTATCTTAACTATGGAAATGGAAATGCTTATAAGTTTGCTTTTAAATGTTTAGCTATATAATCCAATTATCATACTCTTATAAAACACTTGATGTTGTGGTGAAGTGTTTATATATTGATCCTTTATGTCGAGGATTTAAAGCCACAGATGTAAGATTTGTTACATCAACCTACATGAAGTGGGAGTCTTGCACATTCGAATCGAGTATTGTACAATGAATAAAAGGAAAATTTTGAACCAAAATAAAGCGTCCTGTTCCACATTGGTATTTGCATTCCCCATTCTACAATTCGTTTTCATATGCATGTTAACCTATCGAACCATCAGTGTTGTCATTACTCTTCTGTCAATATATAATGTCAGGTTTGTGCTATTCTTAACATGCTTGCGTTTATTTTGATCCAGGACTCAGTGGCTAGACAAAAAACTGCAAATCAGGATGTTTTACTCGTTGAAGTTTGGTGTAACAAGTGAAGCTTATATTTTTGTGTAACTTCCATAGTATATATATATATATATAAGATGAGAAGCTAATGTGTTGGGAGAATCGTTTGCAACTTGCAAGAGCTGACCAGCATGGCTGTTTTGAAGTACTAGAGATAGTAAGCTTACAAGGGGGGTGGGGTGGGGGGAAATTGTGTTAGGGGTTCGAGTTTTGTTTAGCAGTTCGATTTTTGTTTTTTCTTTGTCACAGTGAGGTGTAAAATCAGATTGCGGGATATAGTGAGAAATGTATCATACATCTCCGGTGGGATTGCGACACGCAAGGAACAATAGGTTGTCAGATCTCCATTGTTGCATAAAATTGTGGGATTTCTCAGTGAAATGACTGACTCTAAGCCATGAGAGGCAAGATTTGTTGTCCTTATGATTTGGTTTTTGTGGTTCCCCTTGGCCTTGGGGGGTTTTTGTTTCTGAAATTGGATGTATTGGTGGTTATTGAACTGGTGTGATGATGATAGATACATTTTAGGGATAACCCACCTAGGGTTCCCATCAATAATTCACAATGTTTCTTCATACTTTTGTACTGTGAATACCTAAATTGAAGGTAGCTTGTGTCTTTTGGAATCTTTTTGAACAATCAATTACTTGCTTTATGGTTTTTGGCTTTTTGCTGAGAGTAATACTACACATATTCTCACATTTTACTTCTGCTTACATGTAACTCTTTGATTCATTCAAAAAAATGTGGGCCACGATTTTTATTACTTTATTTTTGTTTTCTTCCAATAAAATCAAGACATGTGACTGGAGTTTTACTCCCCGAGAGTGCAAAGGTAATTGCTCATTATTCTTCATTAACTTATTTGATGTATGTATATAGTGAGAAGTACTTTGAGAAACAAAAGTCAAGATGGCCGAGTTGGTCTAAGGCGCCAGTTTCAGGTACTGGTCCGAAAGGGCATGGGTTCGAATCCCATTCTTGACAATTTGGTTTTCTGCAAGCACAGCCCTCGATTTACTCCTCATCTTAAAACACCCTGAATTTTAATGCTAACTGTCAATTAGGCTCATTAATTGTTGATCAATTTTGTTATGGGAAAACCATATTTTGCATTTCAACCCCCCAGTTACTCCACATCTTAAAACAAGCCTTAATTTTAATATAAACTATCAATTAGGTCCATTAATTGTTGACCAATTTTTTAATTGGATTAACCATTTTTTGCATTTTAGCCCCAATTACTCGTCATCATAAAACATCTATTAGCTTTAATACAAATTATTATTGTTGTCCATTAATTGCTGATCCTTAATTTTAATACAAATTGTCAATTTACTCAATTAATTATTGATCAATTTTATAATTGGAGGAACCCAATTTGCAATTTAAACAAAAATCTTTTCTCACTTTAGAAGATGTTTGGTCATTGGAAAAAATCTAATCCATCACATCCATTAAAAAAAATTTCTCATGAATTTTTTTTTTGAAGATTATCAAACCACCTTTTATAGTTGATTGCTACATTTTATAATAGAATAATACTCCGTAATCGGTAAACCAAATGCGTTATTTTTAAAATAATATTTTGTGCCTTCAAATTCGGAACACACAAATTGATTTTATAATCCGTACTCATAGTTTACAAAAATTAAAAAAATAAAAAGAAAATTACTCTACAAAAATAAGAAAAAATAAAAGAAAAAACACAAAAAAAACAGTGCTTATAGTTGAACACCATTGCTACTTCAACATCTCTCAATCAATCATACGACGATTAACCATGGGTGCTAGAGCCGCCGCTGAACTTCTCGGAGACACCCATCAGCCCTTCTCTTCTCAGCTGCTCTTCCTTAGCTTTCCGGCAGAAAATGACCCACGAGTTCACTTCCAGCGCCACACATACTCCGGCCAACGTGGACAAGCAGAGGCAATAGGCCAGCTTGCCGTACGATCGGCCCTCCCCCATGACTTCGAATCCCTGGAACACGTTCACCACTCCCAACACCACGCACGCGTACCCTACGAAATGGTGGTACGATTTCCAGTATCTCCGGAACTTGTTCGTCGTTTTCGGCCGGAATAATAGCGCCATTGTTTGCAGAATTCCCAGGCAGAATGTCGCCAGCCCTAGCTTTCGGTGCAGCCCGTAGACCCTCCCCGGAGAGAGCTCCCCTAGCCGGAGTCCGATCCCGAATCCGATGGTCCCTAGTACAATGGTGGAGAGTTGTATCCCTGTTCAAAGGCCAAGCCAAAGAAACGAGTCATTTAATATATAAAGTTTAGAACATTAAATTGGGAACGTTCAATATATAAATTGTGTATTTTTGAACAGAATAATAATGTGCCAACCGACCTGCGTGGGCGTAGAACCATGTGGGGCCCAGTGACTGAACGTGTCTGAGGTATCGGGCGGTGACCACACCGACGGGGAGCATGATTCCCCAGGAGATGGCGTTGAGGATACCGTGGACGATTTTCAGCGTGGCGAAATCGCCGCCGTGGAATTCAGCGGAGGTCCCAGAGAGGACGTCGATGGTGGAGACGGAGGCCAGGTCGTTAATGGTAGTAGGATGGATAGTGGGCGAGTAGCCTTGCACGTACACTCCCCGGTTCCACACGAAGTGTATTTTCGTCTTATTGGGGACCAGCTTCACGGAGGCATAGATTTGGATTGTAGCGCCGTCGTGCACGGTGGCCATACGCCCACCGTACATGGCGGCGGACGAAGACAAAAGGTGCACGTCGAGCGGGCGGGAAAGGAGCGGGTTCCTCTGGAGCTTCACGGTGGGGTCGATGATGTACGGCAGAAGCACGAGCTGGCCGGAGTTCGGGTCCGGGAAGGCAATTAGGGCCCGCGTTCCGGTCATCTCGGCGGAGGTGGGGTTGATTCCCCACCCGACCCAACCGGACGGCGAAATGAAAGACCCAAAGAACGCAACGTCCAGCGTGGCATTATGGGCGTGAAAGGTCCACGCGATGGACGCGTCTTGAGACGGCAGCGGAGTGCACTTCTCGAACTTCTTGGCGGTGGTGGCGGTGGTGCACTTGGCGGAGAGCACCACCGTCGCGGGCTGAGAAGAGAGGAAAAAGAAAAAGGTGAGAATGAAAGTGATAAGCATGATAATGGATGGATAGAGAGAGTGATGAATACAAAACTTTGATGATTTCTTAGGACATATACTCTCAATTCCCATGCAGTGTTATTACCGGCGTGGCCTCCACCCAATTATGCCTTAAACTTTGCTTTGAAGCGTGGCATTAATGAATGGTTGTTCGTTTGTCATATGACTAAATTAACATTTTGGACCAAAGGCCTTGGTCTTGTGGTCGAGCGGCATAGCTGTGTTTCAGTAGGTTGAGAAAGGACTAATCAGATTTCTAATCCTAACCGACAAAGAATATTAAATTATCCATAACTGACTGATTTAAATGATAATAAACTACTCCTATTAAAGGTGAATTTGTAATTATATGATTATGTTGTTTGAACTACTATACATATAGGTAAAGACTTTTTTTCAATTTTGACAAATTAAATTAAATTAAATTTTACTTCACCCTGAAACAAGTAATTGAGACCTACGTACCGTTTAGGTATCTGTCTTGTGTATCAAACTAATTAAGTAAACGTGTTTTTCCGCTATCTTTTGTTGTGGGGGACAAAGCAAAGAGTATATGGGACGAGGAGACATGATTAGCCTTTGCGTTGAAGCTAAGAATTTAGACTTCATGATTTAGTGATTTACCATTATCATTACTGCATGTGTACTCTAATCAAATAAGTGTATCACTTTTATAGGGCACTACTATAAATTCAATATAATAACTTTATTTGTTTAACTATTGCTAGGTATTGAGTTTAGCCTGCTTGAGTTAAGCTGACTTGTATTGTATGGTTGGTGTTATTGATAATATAAAATATGTAAAATATAAATGCATAGTTAAATAATTGAGACGTAACACATTATTTTAAGTTTAGATTAACCGATTAAAAGATTAACCGATTAAAAGTAAAGAATAATGTAAAATAAATGCTGGTTATGTATGTTTTAGACAATTTATATCATGGACCAGGTTTATATAACATTATAGACTCTGGATCGAAACAAGATACAAAATTCATACTCATAAACACAGAAATTGAAGTCCATATTGCAGTGTGAACTCTGGTTGATGGTATATATATCTTGAAAAGCATACATTTTTAATGGACTTCCAAATGAGATCTCTTTGGGCCGAGAGAACAAAAACAAATGAGGGAAGCGGTTGTAGAAAGCCCATTAACGCGCGTAATCGGCTTTTGCTGTCACTGCAACAGTGACGAATTGTAGATGCAGGGAGAGATGGGAAGGCCAGAAGGTGATACACTGATACTGATACTCGATCCTTGCACAGAAGATCAATTTGGTGAAGTGTTCTTTTAATACGTTCTTCTTTTCGTTGTTGAGCTGTTGGTGGGTTGGGGCGAGGGGGTGATTAAATTAGAGCTTTTGTGTTGAAGATGGAGTTCCAAGTGATTAGAATTTGAATGGAGGATGTTTTCTTATTGATTTGCATTTCAAAATTTGAATCTCTTCATGTGTTTTATGAGTTTTATTCTTGATTGCAATGCTCCTTGTCCTTGGCAGCCATGGTTGAGTACTTGAATTGATGGATTCCCAGGCAGAATAGATTGAAATAGTGATTGCTGAACCTGAAAGGTACCTTATTGGCTCCTTTCATATTTTACTTTTACTTATTCTGTGTCTATTGATCAGTTATTGGTTGGTGTTTCTACTAGTAAAAATTCCATAGATCTTTCCCGTTTTGAGTCTCCCTTAGAGGCTTAGACTGAAGGAAATAACTGAATTCAATATACATAAATATCTAATTGGTTGGTGAAAGATAGAATAATGATAAAATGAAAAGGAAAAGGAAAAGGAAAGAAAGGAGAAAAAACTAGAGAAGTATGCACAAGAAATACTTTTCCAGTCAATTATTTCTGTAAGAGACATCTTCTTTTTACAGTAACAAATATGTATTTTTACATTTTATTCCTGTCATTTTCTCCATTGAGTTTGTGAGTTTTCGTGTTAGTCCATTTTACCTGTTGCCTATTTGGATTTATTTTCTTGCCTTTTCCTCTCTTTGGGGAAAATTTGCCATTTTCATTACTATGTTCAAAATCCTTTTCTTTGTTTTTGGAAGTTTACTTTTTGCACGTGAAAGTCTTGCTAGTATAGTTGCAGCAAAGGGCCTGATAATTGATAAAGAATCTGTTCCGATGATGATGATGGCATTGCTGATTTCAAATCTATAGCTTTGATGCTTAAATTTTAGAGAAGTAAAATTTTTGTGTCTATTCCGAAAATTGGTATGTGTCTGCAGAGCCGCAGAGGCACAATTTGACAGATGTGCCCAATTGGTAATGCTTATGATTATGAATTGTGGATAATTCATAACCTACGACAACTTATGGATTGGCTTTAATAAGCTGAAATGTGTTCTATAATATATCATCCATAATCTTTGCCAAACATATAGAAAGTTGATTATTTAATCTGTAATCCAATAAGCTAATTAAACAAGTTTTACCAAACAGGCGGTAAGGGGAACAAACACGCATGCAGTATATTGTACTCAATCTTTCCTTTTGTTTTCATGGCATACTCACTTACGTGTAGCTTTACATTTACCATTCAGTGAAATAAAATTCCACATGTCTTTGTATTGCTGTTAGGAAGCTTGATACTGTGAGATTTTTTATGAGGTGAGTCCCGATCTCTGCAATAGCATCTCAGCTTGTGGCTTACAGCCGGGATAACCATTGCAAGAATGGGAATTCCCGGGTGATATCAGTACGCTGTCCTCCAATAGTATAGTAAGGAAAAAAGATCTCTGAGGGGATTAGCTGTTCTTGCAAGTTTAATTTGTAAAGGATATTAGGCATCCTTAATCATATCCTACTCAAATAGATGAAAAAAAACATTGTATATCAGCATATTTTCCTCCTTGCAATGGATACCGTGGATTACCTTGGTCATGTTGAATAATGGCATAGTTTAGTTCAGTATCTGATAGTAATAATAAACTAATACGGAGTTCCATTTAGCATTAACATTTTGCATTCCTTTATGTTCAACAGGTAAGCTGGAGTTACTTAGGTCTCATAGCACGTATCAGCTAATCGGTAACGAGGTAAGCATTGAATCGCTTCCATCCAAATCTTTTGCTTAGTAGTCCGAAGGGATCTCTATTCCCTTCCACCCCCTCCCCCACTCAAACGAAATTGAAAAGAAGAAAACAGAAACATACAAAAACCTTCGGTTTTCAGAGTTTGCCTTGCTGTTGTACACGTAATCAGAACATTCTTCCTTGGTGGTTGGAATATAGGTCCCAAAGGTGATGAACTTCCAAAAATGGTAGGCATCTGTACGGTTCTGCTTGATGTGAAACCGTAGTTTGAGCAGACGAATGCCGAGTAGTTGGAAGCGTGTGCACACAAAAGTTTTAACCTTTTGTGCCATTGATAAGCCTGCAAACAAGGTTTGATATGGTTGTTTAAGTGTTTTTGTCCCACCACAGGATACAGTCAAAACTAGACAACGCTAGTGCCAGTCAAAAGGAACTGACGCGCAGTTGTAGTTGTGGAACAGTTCCAATTGTCTTAAACAACCACTTCATTGTCACTGAGGTTGTTAAACTAAAAGCTTCTAGCAAAAAGAAGGTTTTACTCCAATCCAGAGAGTTTCTATCTATCCTATTTTAGAATTGAGATAAAGATAGTTAATTTTTCTTTGAATTAGTCAACCAGTTGAGTTATATCTCAGTGAGTTCTTTGCATCTATAGCAACATGGGTGTAGTTTTGCTACCCTTCAGGCCTCCATCGCCAACCTTCCTCCCACACCTCGGGAACCTATCACACAACTCTATATAAAACTTGATAACTGGTAAAAAAAAAAAAAGCAAAATGAAATTGATAAAAGTTCAAACTTTTTAAATGTCTTGTGTTTATGTGGATTGAAGTTTTCAATTGATTCGTTAAAAATTATACAGGAAAATGTAGGCTAGGAAGAATCTATCTAATTGTTTGGGATTAGGGTTAGAAAATTTGTGATTGACAAGAAAATGTATGTAATTATGTAAACGTTTACATACTATTACCCATTTTATGGGATTAGGTGACCTAGAAAAGTGTGCTAAATTGCAATTTAATATGTTATACGAGTAGAAATGTGGTAGGTAAAGTTTTGGTGATTGACCATAACAACAATTTGTACTACGAGGAAAAGTAATAATAATTAAGGTCTATGCAATATGCATGCACCTTATAAGATTCAAAATTTTATTCTACTTCTAGCGAGTTGGTCGCGACGTGACCCCGTCATTTTAAGCTTAGTCAACACGTGGTGGGCCCTGCCGATTTTTTTTCTTCTTCAGATTGCCTTCTCTTTAGGTTTCTCCGACATCAAGCAAAATGTTATTACGGAGTAAGAGATCTGAACGGTATGCTAATGCACATGTGAGGTCAACTATGACCTCATTATTTTATTTATTTGTTTATTCCAATTTAAAATTTTATAATATCATATTGTCTTCTTAATCAAATTATACTCCTCAACCATCCTACTAGTACTTTAGGAAAAAATAATAGGGGAGTTTAGCAATTAGTTTATAGCTAATAGTTAATTGTGTTAGTTGATAGTATTAACGATTTGTAAAAAAATATATTTGATAAATTAGTTATTTACTATCAGCTCTTTAAAACCAAGACCACCAAACTGTTTCGGCAAGCACATACAAGATCAAGAATGGTTCAGTTAGATGTTTGAATGACTCTATTCTTGTAGAGGCCATGACCATTAAGGAGGCACTCTCTTGGGATAAGGGGTGTGGTTGGTTGAAGTTGGTGATTCTATAAGACTACCCGTTGATTTGTAAGATGTTGGTGAATACTTCTCCGAATAATTCTTATGATGGTTGTGTTGTTAAAGATTGTCTTGATCTCGAACGTCATTTTGTTAATATGACGTTTCATTTTGATCCTAGATCAGCGAATACGTTGGCTCACGTACGTGTTAGCAAGAGCTGCAAATTCTCAGTTTGATCCTCGTAATTGGGTTTCTACTTATCCTTCTTGTATTCAGCACTGGGTTATTCAATGTTTTAATATATTCTGGTTTTGATTTCAAAAAAAAATATTATCAAATAAAATTATAGTAGAACTAAAATGATACTTTAGTATTCATATAATGAAATTAGTGTGGAGAAAAAATGAAACTAAAATGATACATACTTCATGGTCCATGCTGCTAAATAGATTATACAACACAGTAAAATTTGCCCAGTCATGCATGACTCTCAGACGAAAACAACAAATTTTCTTTAATACCTTTTAACGGATTTAAACGGCACACGACATGTTTGAAGAATTCTCCGGTGATTTCAATGATCGAAATATCGAATGAACTTCTATTTCCAATTTTGATGATTTCTTCTAGAAGCATTTTACAGAGTAGTTCTAAATATGTTATTTAATTTAATTTATTTTATATTATGCTCTTTTGGTTTTCTTCGCCTGCTTTCGCTGAATATGCATGGAATGCTAAAGTCCAAATTGGAAATGCTCAAAAAGAGGACCGTGTGTCCGCCACGATTCCTAATTAAATAACTAATTTATTTTCTCTTTTTAAAACCCAATTTGAGTAATAAATATTAAACCTCCTTAATTTAAAACTCATATGTTAAGATCAACGTAGATATGATTTCAATTTCTTATCTCTTCTTCAATAATTTTCACCAAAATATAACCAACTTGTTTCGACACGACAACATATGCACTTCAGAATCTCTTAAAGTACCAATTTAGTGCACAGTACTCTCATAATATTGCTAAGTTGCATAGTGTGAACACAAGAATACCGGCCTGCAAAAGAGAACATAAGCACACGGATTTTAGTATAAAATTAGCTCTTAAACAGAATATAATTGAGGAATTATTTGTTCGGCAAATAGTTTAGGCTTTCTTTTAGATACATCAGAGGTAGGCACTAAGATTAACAGCTAAGCATTAAATTTAATGAGATAATATGATCCTCACGGAAATTTTCGCCGAGAGAACGTGTAGTTTAGACTTTTGTATAATTTCTGGAAAAAAGAATTCATTTTTAACTTTCTACTCTCTGATTAGTCTAATATGTTAATAGATTGTTGGTGTCATGGATGATTCACTTTTTGCTTTGTTTTGGGCATTGGTTTAATTGTTGATTCACATACGGGACAAT
>CM008333.1:23980215-23993073 GCA_002525835.2 Ipomoea batatas | reverse complement strand
ATTAATTTCTTTCTTTATTATTATTATTATTATTATTATTATTATTATTATTATTATTATCATCTGTGGTCCTAAACATTTAAATTGACTACCCACGATCCTTCGACTTTCAAATTGTTACCATCCATAGTCCAAGTTAACCACTAATGATCCTTCAACTATCAAATTTTATTTTTATTATTATTATTAAATAATTCTTATTATTTTTATTACTATTATTATTATTATTATCTTTTTTTCATTTTTGCTTTTCCATCCTCTTTATACACAAAGATTTGTTGTTGGTGTTGTTGTTGTTGTTGTTGTTGTTATTATTATTATTATTATTATTATTGTATTTAATAAAATTAGAAAAATGAAAAACTGGAAAAATGGAGAGATGGAAAACTGGAGGAATGGAAAAGGAAAACTGGAAAACTGGAAAAATGAAAAACTGGAAATGGAAAAACAGAGAAATGAAGTAAACGACCCCTATACTTTTCAATTGTGTACTTGGTGAGCATGGCATGATAAATTGAGCCCTAAGTTTAGGTTGCATTTCAATTGTGTACTTGGTGAGCATGGCATGATAAATTGAGCCCTAAGTTTAGGTTGCA
Organism: Ipomoea batatas; assembly: GCA_002525835.2. NCBI lineage: Eukaryota > Viridiplantae > Streptophyta > Magnoliopsida > Solanales > Convolvulaceae > Ipomoea > Ipomoea batatas. The sequence goes on along the minus strand of CM008333.1, from coordinate 23,992,477 downwards.
AGCAGACAGTTTCTTACTAGCTGGTGACCAATCCATACTCTCTTTTCACCAATTAACAATATTGTAGATGCCAAGCCAAAATAGTCCTGCCTTGCTCTATGAAAAGTCCTACTCTTTCACCCAAACTAAACCGATTCTATGGTTTCGTTAGATTCACGTTACATATGGAACTTTTTTCCATCATTCTCAATTATTTTTCTGTATTTTATCAATCTCATCAACTAACACTTAAAATTGTGGTCCAAGTTAACCGTACCACTCATGATCCTTCCACTATCAAATTTTAACCACCCGTGGTCCTTACATGATCGAGGACCACAGTTGGTTAAATTTTGATAGTAGAAAGACCATGAGTGGATAAAACACCATTATAGTCCAAGTGGATGGACCCTTTTTTTTTTTTAATAAATGAGTTATTTCACTCCAAAAGATGTCATGAGGACCACAGTTGTTAAATTTTGAAAGTTAAAATACCATGAGTGATTAACTTGGGCCACGGATGGTAATTCGCTCAAAATAACATCGTTTTGAGCGAAATAACCCATTTATATAACAAAAAAAATTGAACAATAACTAATATGCTAACTAGGCAGCTAGTTGCCTAGAATACCGATTACGGTGATATTCTATGCGGCCGGCCGTCACTTAGGCGCCGATTGATTAGAGCCTAGTTGCGATTTTTGCAACATTGCTGTGGACAAATTTCGATCTACCTTGAAATGAAGTGATGGTGTAAATGTAAGCAGGGGTACGGATTTACACCACATGTGTTTGTTTGTGTATGCTGTAGTGTATGGAGTGTGTATGCTTGGGAAGGAAAGCTATGGTTTCCTCCCGGAGAAGAAGAGCCAAGAACGAGAGAGAGAGTGAGAGTTGAGTGAATATTCAAGATCAAATATGGGATCAGAGGATGCCATTACAACGGGGTCAGGTCCTTTATATAGGAATAGGACCTCACCCTTCAGGAATATAATATTTCCAAAAGGTCACTTGCCCCTTAACAATTTCTAAGGGACAGATCTTTTAGGGATACAATAATACACGGACTGTACACATTGTATTTCTACAGTAGTCCCTGGGGGTATTTACCCATCATGAAGTAATGAACAGTACATGTGAATAGTAACCTATGATTTTCTAAATGTGATTAGAAGACCAAAATAAAATCATTACACGTTAAAATCTTAGGGACTATTTATGTCCGCAAATTATATCGTGGACCGTGGTCCACAATGCATTGTGGACCGCGGTCCCAAAACGACGTCGTTTTGATTAATGAAACAGACGGATGAATTCGCGCCACTCACTTTCTTTTCATATATACTGCACTTTCTTTTCAACACAACTGCAGTTCCCTTTCAACACAACTGCAGTTACATTTTGATATAACTACAGTTGTATATTATCGAATGAAACTATAGTTATATCAAAAAGTAACTGCAGTTCTGTTGAAAGGGAACTGCAGTTGTGTTGAAAAGAAAGTGCAGTATATATGAAAAGAAAGTGTAGTATATATGAAAAGAAAGTGCAGTATATATGAAAAGAAAATGCAGTATATATGAAAAGAAAGTGCAGTATATATGAAAAGAAAGTGAGTGGCGCGAATTCATCCGTGTGTTTCATTAATCAAAACGACGTCGTTTTGGGGACCGCGGTCCACGATATAAGAACTGATTTATGTCCATATTAAACATTCAGACATTAAAAGCATTGCTCTGTCCTAATTTTCTTTAAAAAATTAAAAGTATTACACTTTTTTTTCCTAAATTTTCCTAAGAAAATCTTGGACTGCTTGATGGAATCAAATCCTATAACGAATTCCAGTAGGTGGAGTGTCAAACCTTTAACATTGAGTCTCAATATCAATCAATTACACAAATACTTTACTGACAAAACGCATTATATCACGGAGTATATTCTAGCCTAGCCATATGCAATCCTAGGTTCATATTTCATTCCTTTGTACCTCTAAAAGAGAGACCAAAAAAAACAAGGTTTACACGTCACTTCATTGATGGAGAAGCCAGCAGTAAAAAATCAGACAAAATTTCATTGTCAATCTCCTATTGAGTTAACGACAACCTCAATATGACTATTTTTTGTGATTTTTGAAGTGCTAATTAGGAAAAAGGGGATGGAGAGGAAAAAAAAAAAGGTCTAACGCAAAAAGTAAAAGTAAAAATAAAAGTTGAAGTAGTTAACTCGCTAGCCGTCATGTGCATTGCAGGCGCCTGACTAAGCGGTATGTGCGCAAAACGCACAGCACAACACTGCATCTTTATCAATGGAGTTTTTTCGCGGTTTTTGAAGAGTTTTTGTAAGTGTGATTAGGAAAGAGAAAATGATATTAGAGGGAAAAAAAATTAAACAAATATGATTTTAAAAAATAATTAAATAAACTGTCAGGCGCAACTGACGCGCCCACTAGGCGCCTGCTGTGCGCGTTCGCGCACAGCATATGTAGTTTGCTTTTTTGATCATTGTTCTAAGAACTCTATATTTGCAGTGCATCCCAAAATTTCTCTCACCTACACTCTCTCTCCACCTTGTAAGCATGCACTCTTCCAATATCTAAGAATAAACTTTTGAAGTGGTCAAGTGGATGCTTTTATAGGAAGCTCCCAAATCTTCTCTCTCCTACACATAAACTATGTTTTCCTTAAAAATTGATTGAGCAAAAAAATATTATTGTGGTTGCTCTAATACCCAATATAATCCTCTTTTTTTTCTGAATACTACTAACTCTGTTACAATGCAGTATGTTTTTCTGAATACTACTAACTCTGTTACAATGCAGTATGCCTCCACTGAGACTCGAACCCACCTCGCATATAAAGGAAAGGGTTTGATGTCACTGGATCACAAGTAAACATAACCATATTAGTGACTAATTAAGGGACACATATGTAATATTGTAATCGCATGTCATTTAGGAACTAAAGTTACACTTACCATATAATTTAAGAACTAAAATGAAAAATTCAATGATTAAAGTCAGAAATGACCTGAAAATTTTATTCAATTTTGAATTGAAAAAGAAATTCGGAGTTATTCCTATGGGCTCGATTTATTACATATTCATATCTTGTTTGCAGGGTCTATGTGACAGCCCAATATTTGTAAACAAGTTTTGGGTTAGTATTGCCGTTTAGGCTTAATCAAATTCGGCCCAATCAAAACCGTGGGGCTGCCTATCTCTCAATCATTATTCATTACTGTTCAAGACCACGATCCAAAAATACATTATTCTGACACAAAAATTATATTATTCTAACTCATAAAGCACATTATCTTACCACAAAAATTTCATTATAACACATAAAGTACATTATTATAGCTCATAAAATACATTATCTTACCCAGAAAGTTCATTATTCTAATACTTAAGCGTGTAGAACATGAATTTTTTTAACATCAAAACGACATTGTTTTGAACCGTGGTCCAAAACAGCACACAATAATTTGTCATTATATGATCAATGTGCTATCTAATAACTCCTTTCACAAGTTTTCATAATAGCTTCCTCACCACCAAAATCAATTCTTTTTCACAAGTTGTCACAATAGCTTCCTCACCACCGGCCAAAATCATATCAATTCTTCCTGCAACATTATTTTCTCCTTCACCACCTTCAATTTAACCAATTTTTTTGAGCAAAGATTCAAGATTCTTTCACTTACACCTGCACTAGCAACATTCACTGGTAACACAAGTTCTCATGGAACAAACTGCCCCCTCAACCAACAACTTTCTTCACTCACATGACTTTTACCCATCTCAAAATATGGCCAAAAGCCGCAAAGAGTCTAAAAAGTAATTGTTGGGAAAAGTGATACTGCAACTGGGATTTAAAGTTGTAACGTGGAAAGATTCACTTTTTTTAGAACAATTTCGTCAATCGATACCTAGGTGCAAAGCACAAAGAACGTTGTTGTTCCCCAATTACACAATTATTCTGTAGTAACGCGAACTCGTTAACTACAATTGGAACGCACTAAACACTGCTCAGATATAAGAGATAAAAAGAAAATAGGAGAAGATGAGAGCTTTATAATTGTTTTGGGATGATTTATAAGTGGAAAGGGGGAACTTATTTATAGTAACATAGGGTGAATAGAAACCACCGACACTTTATCACCCATGTCCATAAAGGCCACAAAAATAATAAACAAACATTGATTTGGTTCGCTTCCACCTAGCATTAACAACAATCCCCCACTAGTGCTAGCTAGGAGAAAAACATATTGAGCTTGAACAAGAAGATCTGAGCAATGGAGTGACATAGGGTATTCCTTACGAGTTGGTGTCATAAGACTCGAACCAACATGTAGTGACATAGGGTATTCCTTGCTTGTTGACTGAACGAATCTTGAACTCTATAGTCTATAGACATCAAAATTTGAACCAAATGTCACGCATCTCTTCTCAAATTAGTGCACCCCGCAATATTACACACAAATGTCCTAGAGAACCTCAAGATTCTCATGAGTGCTTTAGAAAAAAATCCGACATTCTTTCATAGAAGGTGGCCAACCTTCTCACCCACGTAGGTGATCTCACACATTTTGTCTCTTTGTAGACTTAAGATCATTAAGAACATTTATGCTCAACTTCTCAATTATTAAGCTGTAAATCTATTAAGTCCGTCTCAGTAGGACCACCCATGTCATAGGGTTGTGAATTCATTAAGTCATAGCTCAACCTCACAAGTACACACATAATAGGAATGACCAATTAGTATACTACTTTGTGATTCTTTCCGTGGTTTCATTTGACCACAAAAGTGGACCAGCATGAATTCATCACCTCTTGGACTTTTAAGTATTCCATCAATAATTCAACGATTAACCTCATAATTAGCCTTCTTTATTAAAGTAAGTTGATCATCTCGATCAAACTTAGATACACTTTGATGAGTACTTTATTTACTCACAAATAATTCCTTTGAGATTTTCATGCTTAACATGAAACATTCTGTTTTATCATTATTCTCGGTACCACAAAGAAACTTATAGAAAAGAAATATAAGGAGCTAATTACTCCACAATGCAACAATTGCAAATACTTTTCGCAAAAGTACTTGATTTCTTACACATATTGGTCTTTGGTGCCCAACATTGGCTCCTTTGTAGACTGAATTTTGCAAATTTTCTTTGTGAAACTTTATAGTAGCTTCGCACTTAATTAATACATATTCAATAGTTGAATAAATATCAACAAACTTGATTACCTCAACCCACCATAATTACCCTTTAAACAGGAATAATAGGTCTTCCAAGATAACTCAACCAAAATTTTAAATAATACATATAAGTGCTCATTGCGAGTATGCCAAAGAAATAATAATGTTTGCATGATATTTCAGGTTGAACAACATAATCACATAATCTCGATCATATTCAAATAATATATTCAAACTGCATTTATTAGAGAATAATTTATCTACATAAATTGTAAGAATGTGAATTCAACATATATAACTTTAACATTCAAAGTTATTTCAACTTCACAATTTTCTTTCACATGAGGAAATTCATAACCCATATATAACATTGATATAATGTTAATCAATACAAATTTCATAATTATTGTCAAAAGAACAAATAATCTCCACTTATTTGTAAAGTGGTAATTTAAATTAATGTTTTCATTACACCAATTTATCGATATCTATTTACAAGACTTTATAAAAATAAAAATAAAAATAAAAAAGACAATAGAGATATCAGACAACATTGAACTAAAGAATATCATAAAGGCCAAATGATTATGATCATATATCATATAACATGACTTTTCTCAAAAAATCTCTTCTGAAAAAAGTAAATAAAAAATTATCATGGCAACAATAATTATCACAACCTTTGGTGTCAATTTCAATGTTTCATCCCACGATATGTTGACCAACCAAAGAAAAATAAAAGAATCACAATTATATCAAGGCACCCTCCTAGAACTCTCTAGCTTAACAGAAGAGAATATAATATATTGATAAAAAAAGATAAAAAAAGAAAAATTAAATAACACTAAAGGGAAAAGGAAAAAAAAAAAGAAAAAAAAAAAGGTAGCATCAGATAAAATTATTGCTAAATTATATTCTCTGCAGTGCTTTGCTTAAAGTCAGATAAAGGAAAAGAATTTCAAAAAAGTGAATATGACAAGCTAAATTGTTGACAAATTTGTCCATCCAAATTTTAGATTACTGTACTTCATTGGATTCCTCAATGCTATAGTACACCCTGCACTCTTGCTTTCACACAATAATTAATAGTATGGCAAACCAAGCATCAATTCTTTTTAATACATAAATTTCTAACTTATACGAGACTAATCTTTATCTGATTTTTTGTCCATCATTTACCTTATTATATGCACAAAGAACCCAAATCCAAGAACATTTAAGGTCGGGTTCACCCCATCCAATTGCCACCCAATTGTTATATCATGGACCAGGTTCATATTGCATTGTGAATTATGATACAAAAATTTTGTACCTTCAATTAGTACCTACAGTTAACAGTCTGTACATGTAAATAAATAACGAAACTGTCAAACTATATAGGTACAAAATAGATTAACTACAGATACAGAATCTGAAAATTAGTTTTAAATTACGATAGTAAGATAGATCTTGGTACATGATATAATTTGTCATTACCACTAGCCATAACATGAGGCCATGTGATCAACAACTATACTAGTCCAGAAACAAGTATCAAATTAAATGGTAATCAAGTAACTCGAGATCCACCCAAAACTTCACAATTCTTCAACAATAGATCCCAAAAGGCAAAAAAAAAATGTCTTCTTCTTCTTCTTCATCNTTCCCCGCAATCGTAGTGGCTTTCGGAGGCTCTGCTTTCGAAATTGCGCCGCCATGGACCCAAAGGAAACCCGCAAGGTACTGTGCATTTCTTCAATGCGACTTGGACAGTTTTCCAGCTTATTTAAAGCTAAACTTGAATGCTTGTTGTTCATTTAGATTAATTTATTGAACGAGAATTTTTTATTTTTTGTATGAGAAGTAGGATAGAGAGTCAGAGAAGTTTAATTGAGAACGGAAGTTGTAGGGCTCGTATGGCAGATTGGTTTACTGATGATCTTGTATTGGTGATTTGGATTTTATTGTGAAAATTTTAGTTATTTGGCCTCCGATTCTGTTGAGGTCTGCTAATATTTCACTGCCAGGGAAAGCTTTCCTTTCAGTGAATGGTGAGGGTAGGGTGATTAGAGAGGGCAGTGTTTTTACTTTTTACTGATGAAAATGACCTCATTCACAACTTCGCTATTGGCTATTTGCCACCAAAGGTCTAAGTTGATTCACGTCTTCACTTGTGCTGGAACAATTAGTTGAAACAGAAATCTTTTCCCATTTGAATATAGCCAATTTCCCATTTTTTATAGAAGGTGCTTAGTTTGATTAACCAGAAATTTGTTTGAAGAAATAATATTGTTAAATGTATCCAGCTTGTTATGTTTCTTTTTTAAAAAATTCGGTGCAGAAAATGATTAATAGAAGCTGTAGAGAAAGGTGATACAATAAGGGCAGTTTGATAGTTGAGTGTTTCTTTGTATATTGTTGTGTTTTAAATAGTAAAGGTAGGCCATTTTAAACTGCTGCAGGAAAAGATATGCAGCTATTAATGAATGCAGCACATGCTTTATGACTTTACTAGTTAGACTGATGCAAATGTACCTTAGAAATCGCAACTAGTTACCAAATCTTATCCATCTATGCTAGTGGCCTCCACTAATTCATCTGGATTCCTAGTTTAAATGGCCTGGATCTTCATTCTTTCTATTTTACCATTTCTGATGTCAACTTTAAGATATATTGAATTAAATTATGTGCCCCTAGTACACTAGTTAAGGGATCTTTATATCTTAAAGAAGAATAAGGACCATAATTCTACCACTTGCTTCTCCCGACAATGGAGTGGTGGTGTATGTAATTTTATTTTAATTTCCTCTTAACTGAATTCTATCCATTATTCTGTTACTTCTCCCTCTCCCCTTCCCCCTCTATGTAGGTCTGAATTTTTCTGTTCTGCAGATGTGCATGCACATGTGTCTGTACCTGCATTTATTTTTCAAACATTTTTCTTTTAAACCAATCTCTTTTTTCCATATAGTAATGTCATTCTGTGTGTAAAACTATTGTCAAGAGTTGCATGTGGGAAGGCTTGCCAGTGTATAACAACTTCTTAGTAAATTTGAACCTCTCTTGCAGTGCGCGAAATACAAGTGGCTGTTCAATTGTGAAAATTTAAACTTTATAGAGCTGTTTTTGGAAACAGTGGATAGTTTGAATAATATATTATTGTAAATGCATGAACTGAAGACAATATTTACAATTGACTTGAAAGTCAAATATTCACCATGCAATTGGGCCAGCATAACTAATGGCATATTAGGGTTAGGTTATTGAGTTTCAAAGTTACATTCTTAGTAGTCCTTCAAATAGTTAGGCTCAATTCACTAACGACGGTTTACCAATATGATTTATTCTGATGCTGATGTTCACTTCAATTCTTAGGTGATTATAGTTCAATAAAATCTGATGGTGCCTACTTCAAAATGCAACAGTTAGTGCTTGAAGTGAAAGAGAAGCTTTCACAATATGACAATCTGCCAGTGGGAAAAAATGGAAGAGTTGACGAAGAGATGATACTGTGGTTTCTAAAAGACCGAAAATTTTCAGTGGAAGATGCTGTTTCCAAGTTGACTAAAGCTATAGTAATGTTTCTCTGAACTTTTGTATTCATGTTTTCACTTCAGTATATTTAACTTTAATACTGGAAATAATTTATTCTTCTTTTTGGATTGAGGATGTGGCGGATCTGCTCTGCTTGTCCTCACTGCTGGTTTAATTTGTTGAATATTGTAGTTTCACCTGTGAAAGAGTAATAACCATTGTTCTGTATGCTATAACAAGTACAGAAACCCAGACTTTTATATATCAAAATTTCCTTTTTCCCTATCAGAGATGGCGCCATGAATTTGGCGTATCAAACCTGTCAGAGGAGTCGGTGAAAAGCACAGCTGAAACTGGGAAAGCCTATTTGCACGACAATTTTGATGTGTATGGCCGACCTGTGCTTATAGTGGAAGCATCCAAACATTTCCCGCAGGTAACTCCAGCACCAAAGTTAGTGGAGTATCATTTTTATTTCATCAACTTTTTATAGTTGCCGAATTTAAAATTAGAAGAACAAAAAAGAGTTGTCTGGTCAATAGCACTACTAATTGTAATGTCTCAACTTATATTTTAATTTTGCTCCTTTTGCAATGGTTTATTACATTTGAATTTAGTATTAACGGAGTATTCAATGTTTTAATTTTTATAGTCTGAATTAAATATTCAGTACTAAAATATTTATAATGTTTTAATTGAATGTTAGTTATACCTGTACTAAAAATTCATTTAACTGATGTACTTATGACTGCAGTAAGCACATATTGAAATATCTATGTTTTAAACAGTAATTGTATCCATTCTAGCCTATCGCACCCTATAGCACACTCACCTCAGTTTTGGTTTTAATTTAATCCTTTGTTACTCCCTTTATAATTTTGATATGTTTGGCCACATAAGCAGGATCCTTATGAAGATGAGAAGTTATGTGTTTTTCTAATTGAGAAGGCAATAAGTAGATTTCCAGCTGGTACAGAAAACATACTTGCTATCATTGACCTGAGAGGTTTTGGCACACGGAATGCAGATATTAAATTCCTCACATTTCTGGTAATTTATGTGTTGCGGATGCTGGCTCTTAAATCCTCAATAGTTCACCAAATTCCATATGTTGAAATTAAATTAAATTCTCAGACCAAACATATTATAAAAGGAGTTAATTAAATTCTCGGAACAGAAATATGGTAGAAGAAGTACTTCCTATGTCAGGTTAAAAGCTTACAGACATATATGGAACTTTATGTGCTTTAACTTCCTTAGTGGTCAATGGTCATACACCTGTGTACTTCATCCCTATTAGCTGGACAAGCCTGACTAATTTTAGTAATATCTATTGTCTTGTGATTAAAGTGCATCTAAACTCTGTTTTTTTTGGCAGTTTGACGTTTTCTACTATTACTATCCAAGACGATTGGGTGAAGTTCTTTTTGTGGAAGCTCCCTTCATATTTCAACCAGTTTGGCAGCTAGCCAAACCTATGCTTAAATCTTATGCTTCTCTGGTAAGCAATACTATTGAGCCACACCACAGTTCACCATTTACTAACACCTGCATTCTGACCGAGTGACCCGTCCTTAACCCACATAAGTAATAATACAGGAGCCTTGCAGTTATAGTTGACCCCAAATGGCATTATGTCATCATCTCTTTACTTAAGTACATTATAGTAAAACCTACTTTTTATAATCCCATTTTGCTGTGATCTAATCTCTGTCATTTTGCTTGCTCTCAAGGTGAGATTTTGCTCAGTGGCTGAAGTCAGGAAAGAGTACTTTACAGAAGAAACAATCCCAGCTAGCTTTAGGAAATGAAGATGCAAAAGCCAGGTGGTTTATGTTGTTTTGGTAGCGAGTATCAGGTTATTTTACATACTATTTACGTGTTTGGCAAATTATACCATGAGCTTAGCTCACCTAGACACCTAGTATTGTGTTTGAATTAGATTCTCATCACATTTGAACCGAATGATCATCAGGGCTGGTATATCTACTTGAGCCTGGGCTTACAATATATACCAATTACTGATTTGCTATGTTTTGTATTTACAATGTTACTTACTAGGGAAGTTGAATTCTTTAACCAATAGTTAGTCTTCATCTGCTAGGTATACAAGGACACCCAGATTTTAATCATGGACTTTTGACACTGGAATAATTCCAAATGTGTTATTCAAAAAGCATTAGCTGAACACTATCCTATCAATTTCCATTATGATTTTACTTGTGCATCAACACCCTTACTACTACTACACAGGTGGTTTTGCCACATTTAGTCCTAAACTTTCAAGTTAACCAATCATGGTCCTTCAATTATCGCCGTGATTCTTCAACTTTCAAAATTTAACCAGTTGTTGTCATTTTAAAAAGACAACTTTGCCCTTTACTTCTGAAAGGACCACAACTGGTTAAAATTTAAAAGTTTTGAAGGATCATGGGTGATTAACTTGAAAGTTTAGGAGTAAACGTAGCAAAACCACTATATACTCAAAAGGACTACCATAGATGACATTAACTCCTAATATGTTTTATAAAGCCTTGCTGACTGATATTTCATTGCTTTGTATATGTTGGTTAGGTTTGCTGTTGGTATCTATTGAAGCAGCAGCAGGAGGAGGGGCTTTTTGATCAAGCTTCTCAAATGTATCACAATTCACATCCCAATGAATACATTGTAATTGAAATATGTAAAATAATGAACAAAATCTCTTCTTTGGTTTGTTCTTTGAGTTTTGAAAGGAACTGATAAAACAGTCTAAATTTAATTAGATAAATACTCAATAATGAATAACCTGTGGTCCATAATATACAAATATCACATGTATAACCACAAAACACATTAGTTAGGTTGGAGTTTGGGATACAGGTAAGAAGGCAAAGATGCCCGGCCAGAAGTTATCTTCCTGCCAGGCATCGGCAGTTTAATTTGACTCCGATATACAATTATCAGAACACATACGAGTACAAGAAATAAAGTAATTGAAGAAGATACCATCCATTTGTGTTCTGTGGCAAGACCTTTTGTTTGAGATTCTGTTCCTTCAATTAGTGCGGCTCCTAGCGTCCAAGAAACGTCTCCGGGACCAAATATTATCTCCAGATTGGAAAGGCAGAGAGCTTCTTGAATAAGCGATGCCATATAAAGAATACGGAAGCACAGCCCATTGGCGTTTGTCTGATCAGCCCACGATCTTGAACACAGCCTCTGACCCGTCTCCCACAGCTTTGTCAAGTTGGCTCTTGAGCTCAAATTTAACATGTTATAAACCACAAAAAATCCAGACAAAGCATGATAACGAGTGACTTTGTGAGAGTTTAGAGTTAGATTCTGCATTCTATTGCCTGCACCAACATCAATAGGAACGGAAAAAAGTAAAGAATATGAGACAGCTTAAGCTTCAATTATTCCTTCAATGAGAAGGTTAAAAAACAGTAAGAATACAATAACACACAACAATAACATGCATAAATAATAACAGTATATATATATATATATATTTACTGTTAATGTTCTTGCATTGCTGTTCTAGATATACAAAAAGTGGAATATATATATATATATATATATAT
>CM008333.1:23932433-23947521 GCA_002525835.2 Ipomoea batatas | reverse complement strand
GTGTTATAAATATTGCAAACTTGAAAGTTTGCAATAATTATAAAATTGACTTTGTATTTTTTTACTGAAACCTTCAACCATTGATGAACCTTGATGGGCGAGTGGGCGACGTGATTAATCTTGAGTGCACTGTCAATTATTCGCAGATGCATTATCAAGATTTTTCAAATGCATTGATGTAATTACAAAAATGCCACTGCAGTTTTTCGTTAATTTTGAGGATCAACCAGATGGATGTATGAGATTAATCGACACTTTTTACATGGGTGATATGTTCTCATATGATCCTTCCTCTCTCTCTCTCTCTATATATATATATATATATATATACACACATTATTGGTATTAAATAAATTTAGCTATTCCTAATGAGCAAGAATAGCTAATTCCATGGAATTCTATTCCTTGGTTTTAAAAATGAACCAAATGGTGGAATAGACTTATTCCATAGGGTTTTAGAGTCCTTATTGACAGTCTACAACTCTACATTCCCTTGCTTACCATTGAAAGGGCATCTTTAGTTCAGTAATTAGCTTGCAACTGAAATTGATACCCTTAAATACTTATCTTATTTCATTATTTCTTAAGCTACCACACAAAACGCCAAGTCCTTTTTTCTTACTGGTTTTGTAACATACTCCATAGGTTTACAATCACCTCAATGCAAAAATTAGCGTGTATCATATCAATGTCCTTTCCACATGAATCAATTGTTCTGACATTAAGTCTTTACTTGTATTCCTGGCTAGAAATTTGATGTGCTTATCAATTTTCGCATTCTTTACAGAAAAAGAGAAGAAAAGTCCAGCTCTAGATGATATTGATGATGCGGTGGAACTCAACAAAAAGCGACATCTCAATGTTGTCTTTATTGGGCATGTTGGTAAGGAATTAGTAATTTAGTATATGTGTGTGTGCGCGCGCATTGTAATCCTCTAGATGATCAATTATGTTTATCAAGTTGAAAATTGAAGGAAAATGCTACTCCTATCTATAGTGATTTGCAACTTTTATCTTTATGGATTATGGTATAGTATGCACCGGAGCTTTTTGGTGGTAACTTTCAAGATATCTCTTGTATTTTTATTTTTATATATATAAGCATCTTTGCAGAAAAATTTACTGGGGACATATTAAGATAAATTTGTAGGTGTAGCTTGTAAGCTACAAGCTAACATTGGTTCTCGTCATCACTTGTAATTAATTCTTTACCTTTTTTTTTATGATGCCTACAGACGCTGGGAAGTCAACTATTGGTGGTCAGATTCTATTCCTTAGTGGACAAGTAGATGACCGTACAATCCAGAAATATGAGAAAGAAGCAAAGGATAAAAGTAGAGAGAGCTGGTAAATCTTGCTTGCTTTTTTGTTATACTTGACTAAATTGTTATTTTAATGGTTTTTTGGCAATCCTTTATGGAGTGAAGTTTCTATTGGAAATCTCACTTGACTTCCTCCAGATTTGTGTGGCCTCTCATTTTTGTATCATCAATGCAGTAGGTCTGAAATTTTTGATTATTTCACTTGATAGCTATTTAACTGTTTGTTATGTGAAAAGAGTTATGAAAAGAGGTGGAAGTCCTCTGCTCCTCTTCATGAATTACAGATTTCATCTTATAATTTTGGATTGAAATATCATGGAGAAGATACTCTCACATTATTGTATTGTAATTCAGAAGTTATTGCAGCTGTTCTAGACTCCTAATTTTAAGATTCTTAAGATGATTAGTTTGCAGCTTTAGTTTCTTTTGAAACTCGAGGTTTGAAACCTATTATTATTTGTTTGGCTGATTTGCAACAATAACTTATAAATGAGAAATTAAAGTAGGTGGAAATCCTTAATCAACTAGGTCTAAATTTATTCTGTTTTGAATCTCTGGATTCTGAAATACTGTATAGTTGTATAGTTCAAGTAAGCTTTACTGAATACTAAGTGCATGTTGGCATGTTGTAATCACAATGCAATGAAATGTCAGATTGAATTTTTATGACTAGTTGGTTGAAGTCGTTAAATGTTTAATGCTTCTGAGGTTTTGTCTATTTTAGTTGAGGTTAAATGCTTAACATTTTAGATTATTTGCAATTTCATGTCCTACTTCATTTTTTAAAAAGGTGAATTGTTAATTAGGAAGGTTGATAGTTTCTTTTTCCAAGAGTAATATTGCTTGCTTATACCACTGTTCCTTTTTATTTTGTTTTTGTTTGACTGTCAGGTATATGGCGTATATAATGGACACAAATGAAGAAGAGAGGGTTAAGGTATTAACTTGATAATTCTACATTTCTACATTTTTTTCATAAATTCATCATGTTCACATATTCCAGGTTTTTTTTTTTTTTTTTTTGGTAATTTTGAGTAATTTTCTGTGTAGGGTATTACTGTTGAAGTTGGAAGGGCACATTTTGAAACAGAAACTACAAGATTCACAATTTTGGATGCCCCGGTAAATTGCACACATAAATGATTTGTGTTCAGATTTTCTTAAAGTGCACACTATTTGAAGTGACCAAAACAGACCTAATTTTTTTCTATGGGAGGGTTGGGGATTGCTTATTATTGAAGATTTCTAAATCTGCTCTATTATGGTTGTACTTTGCTAGTTATTTCCTATTTTCCTGTTTACCTTTCAACACTTACGTTACATGGATTTACTTATCCAATTCTCTGTTCTACAGGGACACAAGAGTTATGTTCCAAATATGATTAGTGGAGCTTCTCAAGCTGATATAGGTGTACTGGTAATACTTCTTCATTGTATGTCATGAAACTTGCAATTAGCTTCAATGGATTGTGGCCATTTTGCAATTACCTCTTTCTCTCTCTCTTTCTCTGGTATAATCCAGGTGATATCTGCAAGGAAGGGTGAGTTTGAAACTGGATATGAAAGAGGTGGACAAACACGTGAGCATGTTCAACTTGCAAAGACTCTTGGAGTTACAAAGCTCCTCATTGTTGTAAATAAAATGGACGAACCTACTGTCAACTGGTCTAAAGAAAGGTGTTTCTTTGTAGAGTGTCTTTCAGTGTTTATTTTGAAATTGTTTTTTTTTTTCCCATTGCCTTTACGTAGCTATATCCTTTCAGGTATGATGAAATTGAGGGGAAAATGATACCTTTTCTGAAGTCATCTGGATATAATGTGAAGAAAGGTAAGTAAATCAATGCTTGACCTGCAGACGAAATGGGATTTTTTCTCCCTCTTTTAATATTTTGGAATGCCTAGAGCTTTTAGTGCTTATATCTCATCTCATTTGTGCAATGATTATTTCTGCTCACTTCCAAATCCTTTTGTATACATGTTCTTTGCCATATCAAGCTTTTTCATTTGTGTTTGTTTTTGTAGTAAAATGTCTGTTCTTTATTCATTTCATATCCACATTATGGATTTTTCTTGTTTAGCTAGATGCCTAGATGTGATTTTAAATTTTTCGGGACCTTCTTCAATGATTCGGTAGGGAGTGATGATTTGATCTACAATAACAATGAATGGATACAGTATTGAGTTGTGAAAAACACATTTCCCAAACTGAAGTCAATTTTTGCACTAGTGGTATTTTTTTGCAAGTTCACTTTAAGATAATATTTTCGGTATAAAGTTCCATGACCTTTTATAATGAACAATAGTTAGTTACAGTGGCACTTCCACTTCGGTAGCCTGAGTGAAAAATTGGCTAGCAGCTATCCCTCAACTATTTGGACAGCAATGGTTCCTTTACAGAAAACCTAATGGAAGGATAGTCTTTGTAAGCTTCTGAATAGTGTAGGGACCATTTCTATCAATTCTTTTTTTATATTTCTGGGCAAATTGGACAAATGTAAAAAATGTGTCTAATTTTCAGTAGCTGTGCTATCATTTCGTCTCATATTGAATTCTCTGGGTAGTGAAGTGGATTTGCCATTATACTTGGCACAAAATTGGTATTTACTCTAATAAACAATTTGCTTGAAATTACTTAATGATCTCTAACCACCAGGAATGGTTTCATATGGAATAAATGTATCATTTTCTTCATATGTTTTCAAGGAGTGTTCCACATTGTGCCAGATGTGTTTGTGTAAATTATCATGTTGGGCTTAGTTAACTTTCAAGTCTGCAGAATATGGCCTGATTTCTTAGAGAACTTCTCAAGGTTTCCATATAAATTTGATTATTCAAATTTCCTACTACTATGATTTCGGACTCTTTCAAACTCAGTTCTGTTCCTGTTGGTATTGTTGCAAGGCTTGCCTTCTTAAATATATTGTTTTTGTTGGTCACTGTTTCTATAAATAAAATGTCAAACATTTTGCTCTTTCAAATGTTCCAAAATGAAGTGTTCTTGAAATATACATTAAAAAATATAAAAAGAACATGCCTCTTTCAGTTGTACTATTCACTTCTGTGTAGTACAATGGGGTCATTTTCTTCATGTTTCTTTTTTCTTTTTTTTGGGTGTGTATGTAACATTCCTTTGAATTCCATAACAATAGGTTTGCATAGAATCATCCATGCAAAATCTATCACTGTACTTGCTACTTCTAAGGATTTTTTTTTTAAATATTTTTTTATTTTGATATACAGATGTTCAATTTCTTCCCATATCTGGGCTTTTGGGTTCAAATTTGAAAACAAGGTTGGATAAAAGTGTTTGTCCATGGTGGAATGGCCCCTGTCTATTTGAAGCTCTTGATGCGGTTGAAGTCCCACCTCGTGATCCTAAAGGTCCTTTCAGGTACAGCTGGAACCCATTTGGCTACATACCAACTCAGCATGCTATGATTCCAAGACTCACATTCCCAGTTAGAGTGCGCCGTATCTAAATATTATTGTGTATTAGATATCTGTTTATCTAACTCTCATATTTCCAGTTAGAATACTTGCTAGCGTGCAGTTATATAATCTGGATTTACTTATTTATTTTTTAAAACAAATTTGGTTATCAGGTTTTTTACTAACTATGGCTTTATGTTTGTAGAATGCCAATTATTGATAAATTTAAAGACATGGGAACAGTTGTTATGGGTAAAGTAGAATCTGGTAGCATACGTGAGGGAGACAATTTGTTGGTGATGCCTAATAAGGTGCCCTTTCCTAAATCATTGATTTTATTAATTAAGGATCATTTTGTTTTGCAATTTACAAAGACTTGTGTAATAGTTCTATTTCAAGAATTCTAATTTCCTTTGCATGTTCAGGCTCCTGTTAAAGTTCTTTCCGTATTCATAGATGAAGACAAGGTTCGACGAGCAGGGCCTGGGGAAAACTTGCGAGTCAGATTATCCGGGGTTGAGGAAGAGGATATCTTGTCGGGTTTTGTTTTGTGCAGTGTTGGTAAATACCACAAAATTATTTTCACTATTCTTGGCCTACATTTACATTTTTTTTTTCGAGCCATTCTTGAATTGGTAAATCAATAGGCTTACTTCTTTTTGTGGGATTGGGGGTAAAAACATTGTCTTTGAAGACATTATTTATATGACTATTACGTTTTTCTTAATGCAGCTAAGCCGGTACCTGCTGTTACTGAGTTTGTTGCTCAATTGTCAATCCTGGAGTTGCTGGATAATGTATGAATTGATCTTTAACTATATTTTTCTTGTATTGTTCATTTTGTGATTGGGTTATTTGAGATATATTTGCTCTGTACATCTGTGTGGAATTTAACTACTGATATATATTTCAGGCAATTTTTACTGCTGGATACAAGGCTGTCTTGCACATTCACTCAGTTGTTGAGGAATGTGAAATTGTAGAGTTGATGCAGCAAATTGATCCGAAAACAAAGAAACCTATGAAAAAGAAACCACTCTTTGTAAAGAATGGTGCTTTTATTGTGTGCCGTATTCAGGTTGGCCATTTTTAATTATCTGAATTCTGCTCTCAACTGTCTCTATACACAAGGATTCCTAACAAATGATGTGTTTGTCAGCACAATGATATTTTGAATGTGAAATAGCTCAATTTTTTTTCCTGTACCCTGTGTGTCAATTTTTTTCCCCTTTAATTTAACCTTTGAAGTTTGGATGTGTTTTTATATTAACTTGGCTCTTTTACCTTTTTAGGTGAATAATTTAATATGCATTGAGAAATTTTCTGATTTTGCCCAGCTTGGAAGATTCACTCTTCGCACAGAGGGTTTGTAACTTATCCTTAGTTTTCTGTTGCCTATAAAATTTTCTTACTGTTTATCCTCTTTGGAACATGTATCATGATGGTTGTGATATTCTGCAGGGAAAACTGTTGCTGTGGGCAAAGTGACTAGTCTTCCTAATGCATAGAATTTTTGTAATTTCTAAGGTATGGCTTATTCCAGGGCAGACTTTTTTTAGCCTATTGTGTAATAGAGCATCTGAGCATTTGAAGTTCTCCATTTGCCAGATTCAATTTGCTTAGTGTTTTCCAGAATGATTTCTCATCTTGGGGATACAAAACCTGGGGGATTATTTCTAAAAGAAATTTGGCCCATTGAGAGTTTACCTACTGTCTTGAATGCACAAAAAATGTTTTTACTTTTTTCCTCTTTAGTTAAAGAATTATGATAGTGGAGAATCATTTCTTAGAAATGACACAAGTAAATATATTTTAAAATAATAATATAATTGAGGGGGAGGAAAATAATTACACAAATATGAATTTACTAGAAGTAGGGCATTGCCCCAAAATAAGAATTTTGCTGTCTTTTGTGAATGCCCAAAAATTATATGCACATAGTTCTTCTTGGGAGTCTAGTTAATGATTCCAAAGATTTTATCTGTGCTAATAGCAAATGAATAGCCTATCTGCTTGAGCCATCTCTTATTAAATCCATGGAGTTGAGCTTCAATGTTATAGGAATACATTTTTCAGTTGCTCTTGTACTAAACAAAAGAAAAACAAAGCAATTCTAAAATGCAGGTTTGGGTGGTTGAAATTGCTTTCTTACTGTTATGGGGTAGTAATTGTTAATCCCACATGGTTCTTGGAACTCCAAAGAATTTATCTGTGCCTGTGTGCATTGCAAATGAAATGACACTATCTGCTTGAGTTATCTCGTATTATTGGAGTTAAGCTTCAATGTTATAGGATGGATGTTATCTCGTGTAAATATCAAAACAAAAGAACAGTAGGTTGTGAAACGCATTATATATCTAATATTTTGTTTTTCTCATCTCATAGGTTATACTCTGTACCAGTTTGAGCTGGAGTTTTTGACGGAATGAGGAGTGAGATATACTGATACTGATGGTGTCAACGGAGTTTGGGGTATCTGTGGATATTAGGCAATCAGTATTGTACTATGTCATTTAGACCCTTCATTGTTGGAAGGGTTTTTATTCAATCTGTTTCAATTTTGGATTTTTTTTTTTTAAATTCTTATACGGAGTAATTTCTACTCTAAATTCGAGTTGGTTTGCTCTTTTATTTAAACTAGCAATAGTGCCTTGTGCTACATTTTCCTTATACATATTTTTGGGTGAAGATTCAATTGTCTCACAAATTCACAATGTGAATTGGTCCAAATAGGGATGAATCCTATTTCATGTTTACTATTTATAATTGTTGCAAAAATCCCGCCTAGACATTGATCGGCCGCCTAGCGTATCATTGTAATCGTCCAAGCAGTGGTTTAGGCTGCTAGGCTGCAGCTTAGGCCTCTTAGGCACCAACTAGGTTGCTTAGTCGGATGATTAGCTATTATTTCATTCTTTTTTAAAATGGATAATTTCATTAAAAATGACATCATTTTGAGCGAAATAATTTTAAATTGGTTAAACTCTAAATATTTTTTTATTTAATATTTAAAATTTTAGTATTAATTATTGAACTATTAAATAGTTTATAATTATCAAGTAGTTCTGAACAGATTCACAGTGCAACTAATTGAATTGGTACAGTAGAAGGAACCAAAGTTTCAATTTCTATATATAATTAGATAGCATGTATTTAGTCAAGACCTTGTGATCTTGTGGCATCTGATTGCATTCTGATATGAAAGGGGTTGGGTTTGAGTAGTTATAAACAAATATTGCATTGTAATAGGGGACAGTAATACTAAAAAAAAAATAGCATGCATTTAGATAGAGAAAACAATATCGTATTTATAAACTGTTAATCGATGCAAATCCGTGACAGATGATGCTAAGTTTAATTACAAACCTTAATCACGAGATGCCACCAACCTACTACGTACAGTTTCATGCAAGTGGCCATGTCGGTCCAATAATATAATGTGATTTAATGATAAATTTATAAACAGTCTTTGATCCCTAACATTAACTATGTTATCCGTGTTAGTCCGTGATGTCTTGGAATTTCGATAAAATGGAAATGAATAATCTAAACACCTTGTGTTACAACTCACTTCAATCCAGTTTTCCAGATTAAGATATATGTCTATATGGATAATTATAGCATGGACAATGATATTCTAATTATGTATTTGCAATTAACAGATTGTGTGTTCATAAATTAATTGAAGCTAAGACACATAATATGTTAATTACAAACATATAATATACATTTAATATATTATTTGCATGTAGTTAACATATTATGTCTTCAATTTATTTACGTTAAAAATTTGTGTAAGACCACCTTACGAATCCTTGTCCGTGAGATGTGATGGGTCAAGATGAAAATGTAATACTTATATAGAAAAATATAATACTAATCAGGAATATATATACGGTGTTTGTTACTTATAAGAGAAATGATAATATTTTTAGCTCTTTAAATTTCAGCTTCGAGCTTATAGTTTTTCAATTTTTAGCTTTCAGCTACCTTTTCAACTAGGTTTGTCAAACATAGCCAATATGGACTCTATTTTTTTAACGAGAATCCATGCATGATGCAAGTGGACTCTGGTGCATGGGAGTAATTCTACATGTACTCCCAATTCACACTCCCATTTTCTACTCCATATGAGTTGGCATGTTTTGATTGATCAATTTAATAGGGGGCCATGATGTTTTTTCATTCCCTTTTTTTCATCCTCCAATCAAATTTGAACACAAGTGGAAGTAAAAATTGGGAGTACATATAGTATTTTTGGGTGCATGGTATAACAATTGCTCTATATAAACCTAATCTCTGATCAGAAGAGCTTTCCATCTATCTAAGCTACAAAGGAAAGAGAGAGAGAGAGTTTGTTCCAGCTAAGATTAGAGATAATATGGAAGCTTGCAAAAAAACAGGTGCCATTTTGGCGTTGTTGTTGTTGATGGTGGCGACGGCGGCCGCGGCCGGCGGTGGGAGGTTGGCAAACGACGAAGACAACTCCATTTGCGGATTGAGCTTGGAGGAGCTGATGAGTTGCAAGGAGGCAGTAATGACAGGCAGTCATAACAATCCGCCATCGCCGCCGTCCACTAGTTGCTGCGCAGCTCTTTCCAAAGCAAAACTGCCGTGCCTATGCAACTTTAAGAACAATGACGTCCTCATCAAAACCTTCAAAATCAATCCCGCCCTCGCGGTGGCGCTCCCCGCTAAGTGTGGCCTTCCTCCGCCGCCTTGTGCGGCGGTTTAGCTGAGCTTAAGTGATTCTACTCCGATCCGATCCATCTATCTATTATTTTTATATACCACTTTCAATTCGTACGTTCTGATAAGTTTTATTTTTTCATGTGTTTCCGATCTTATTCGTGTAGTGCAAATGTTTAGTTTTTATTAGTGGTTTTTCTTTGTATGCTTTCGTTCCCTAAGTGTACTGTGCTTAGTTGTTGTATCAATGCAATATTTTATGTGGATTATTGTGGAGTAACTAAGCTACTCACTGTAACAATTTTATTCCAAATAATTCCTCAAAAAATTCGATAGGTGAGAAAATTAAATTCAAAATAATATTCTAAGAATTTAATTTGCAAGAAAATGGAAAAATGACTACAAAAACTCGGGGACAAAAATAAGATGTTTGAAAAACTTGAATAAGAATGAGAAAAACGAGTTTAGGACATGTGTATGGCATCAGAAACGCATGTCCCAAAATAATTTTTTTCATTCTTGTACACGTTTTTCAAATGTCTTATTTTTGTTCATTGAGTTTTTGTCCCAATATCTCACACACATTCGACGAACATCCGGTCAAATTCCAACGAATAAGTCAAACTATCAACAACAGCAATTGTGGGTCGTCAGTCGCATCCGGCCGGAGAAGGTTGGTCGTTTTCTCCTGCCGGCCGTGCAGAAGGCGACCAACTTGGTCGCCTTCCGCCGGGGTATGGCGACCGGCGACGGTTCTGTCGTCGCCAGAATTTTGTCTAAACAATAAATAACTTGCAATTTTATGTCATTTACTGATTTTTAAGCTTTTTTTTGCCAAGGGCCTTGTAGTCCAGTGGCATCAAACTCTTCCCAACCTTCAGTAGGTTGAGAAAGTAATTTATGAACAGATACTACATTGTAATAGAGTCAGTAGCATTCAAAAAAAAATCTTTTTCTTTTTATCTTAATTTAACATGTTAAAGGACCTAATTGTATTTTTTAATGTTTAAGGGTCTAAATAACTTTGCACGTAATGTTTAGAGACTTATTGGAAATTTTCCCTATTTTAAATTAATGTTTCAAACGACATCGTTACGTATGTTGCAAAAATCCCCAATTCGCAAAGCAAAATCTCACAACCTATTCGCCAGGAGGATAGAGGCACAGAGCTACCGCACGACGAAGAGCTGTTGCCGGCCGCCGAAGACCGCCACCTGTCATTCCACACTTCCACAAAGCCCTACAGGTCAGAACTCACAGCCTCCAATTTCATGTCGATGAAGAAGTTAGATTAATGTATTGCTTAAATTGGGAGCTTAATTTGCGTTTAATCAATAAATGTTGTTAAGTAGAGCTTAAATTGGTTAAATAGATACATTTTAAGCGGATTAAGAGAAGTTGGTTCCAGAATTCAGCAATAAGAGTAGTGCTTTCTTGTATTTTTTTTTCTTTACACTATGCTATATATTTTCTGATTATATGCATTTTTAGTCATATTTAGGGTTTAATTCAGTTTTTTATGCTTCTATTCTTGTATAAATCTGGGTTTGTGAAAATTTTCCAACACTTTGTAGTCATGTCTAGGATTAGGAATTAAGTCCTTTAGACTAGGAAGGATTTTCAGTTCACTCGTGCTATTGTTTGAAAATGGAATTAGTTTATGCTAAAAATCCCGCTTCTATGAAAAGTGGAGCATATTTAGTGTTTGCTATTGTGCCACCATTGAAAGTTGGGAGCTAATTATTATGACCGTCTATTGGAGATTTTATACTTATTTATGCTTAATTGCTCGGAAATATAAACTTCTTGTTAGATTGTTAATTTGTTATAAAATATGATGCTAGGCGTTAGAAAACAATTTTGTAGTTCTTCATGACTATTGAGTGTATTTTGATTTTTGTGTTTTGTATTTGAACTATTTTTATTAATGATGATGTCCTTTGCTTAATTTCTTTATGACCGCCTGATGGAAAAAAGAATACTAAGTATTTGAAGCACAAGAAAGCAGACCATGTGCTAGTATTTAATGTTAGAGCCAAAATAATGAGATAGATAAACCCCTGAACCAAGAGAAAAAAGGAACTTTGAGAATTGTTAGCATTATAGAATTTAATGTCAGTGCAAGTGAGCAACTTCTACCATAGTATTTTTTTTTTTTTTTTTTTACTACAGAAGTATCAACAATTCAACATACCATAGAAATAAGCCAAATATTTTATCTTTGATGAATTGAGAGAACTTAAAAGCCGGATCTTTAAATCCAGACCACTTACTAAAAGAGTAAATTAGTTCGATATCATTTTTGTGTGATTTGTGGAAAGTTAGATAAATTTTCCTGTTTCAGACTTTAGATCTTATTACCACAATGTTTTAAGGTTGCAAACATGAATTTTACAAGTGATGTCGAGTAGTATATTGCATTCGATAAATGCACACAACATTGACAATATAATGTGGTAAATCAGGTCCCAATCTCCTAGAACAAGAAACTAAGGGGGAAAAGGAGAAGAAATAATAATCTGTAATAAATGTAATATAGCTTTGGCTATTTTTAGATTTTTTTAAAAGAAATAATTAATTAATTTTTATTTAATTGACCATGGGCAATTGCATTTTGGAAAATTTGAACTTCTTTGATTAGACTTTCTTCGGTATGTGCTACATCCAGGCACTCCTATATATTTTGGAGTATGGAACCATAACATGCTTACTTTGACAGTTCCGTAATGCATTTACAACTTTCTGCTTAAATCTTGATATATTAATTCCACACTATATAGACAATTCTAACTTTCCAAATCCTTTTGATACATCCAAAAGAATCAGTGGTTTTACAATGATGCCGTACTCTCTTTGCAAATCTGTTATTACATGTAACATGGCCATCTCTAAATGATGCATTTTACTATCTCCATTTGATTTCTTTCAAAGAAGTTGATTAGTGGTTTATATTACTTTCATTCAGGAGATTCTTTTGATGGACAATCTTGTAGACTCTCTAAACAGTGCGTACCTAGAATTTGTTGCAGCAGCAGCCAATGTACTTGAAGCAAAGGAAAGCTCTGGTGCTCAAAAAATTGCGGTGACTGATGCTGCTTTAGAAAACTTTAAGCAACATTGGGAGTTGTTCAGAGTTGCTTGTGATCAAGCAGAGGAGTTTGTGGAGTCTGTAAAGCAAAGAATTGGGTCCGAGTGTTTGGTAGATGAGGCCACTGGCTCCGTTTCTGGTAAGCCCGGGCAGCCTGCTACAAGTGGGCTACAGCCCATCAGTGCAGTTCGGCTGGAGCAGATGAGTAAAGCTGTCAGG
Organism: Ipomoea batatas; assembly: GCA_002525835.2. NCBI lineage: Eukaryota > Viridiplantae > Streptophyta > Magnoliopsida > Solanales > Convolvulaceae > Ipomoea > Ipomoea batatas. The sequence continues at coordinate 23,934,774 of CM008333.1, read as the reverse complement.
TGGTTAGTGATTGAACTGCAACATGGTTCTGGGACCGGTGGTGCATCATCACACCCCCACCCTTCTGCTCCCTTCGACGCTCGATTTTCTGAAGATGCAGCTCAATAGGTATGGATACTGGCTAGTAATTCTGGGTAGAGCTTGCAGGCATTCTAAACTTTCAACTATTGCTCGTTTTTACCATATTACTTATTGCAGGGAATTGCTGAAAGGATGCAGTTGTAAAGCACACCATGATGCCTCAAGGTCACATTACATTGTTGAACATCCCGGGTATACTTATTGTAAGATACTAAGATAGCGTGTTTTTAAATTGTTGCATACATTGTTCGGACTTCGGATATATATTTCTTATAGCTGCTTTGACTCCTATCAAGGGGACTTAGAGAGGGAAATGAAAGGAGAAAGGAATTAGATAGGTATTTCTGTGAGATAGAACAAACCCCTTCCCCTTTGTGGAGAGAATATGTTGTATTTCTTCTTTGTTGTCTTGCAATCGTGTATCACACCAGCTTGCCTTCGGGTCATCCCAAAGTGCTCATAAGTAGTAAGCAAGTAATCATTATTTTTACATGTGGTTTTCTTGAATCGTTCAAAACGCTTAGCCACATAGGGCATGCTTGAATGCTAGTTCTCAATTAGAGATGTCAATGTGACCTNNAGAGATGTCAATGGGGCTGGGGCGGGGCGGGGGCATATCCTGTCCCCGCCCCAACTTTCTCCCCATTCTCCGTTTCCGTCTCCATTCTCGTCGAGAAAGGGAAAAATCTCTCTATCTCCATCTCCACAGAAATTATCTGGGGATAGAGAATTCCCTTCTCCATTTACAACTTATTAAAGAAAAAGATTAAAACTTAGGGTGTGTTTGCAAAGTAGGAAAATAACTTCTGAAAAATGAGTTATTTTCCGGAAAATGAGTTCATTTTCCGTGTTTAGATATACTCTGGAAACTGTCTTTAGGTGTTTGGTTTATTTTCCAGAAAATGAGTGGAAAATGTATAATTATATATTTTTATTATTTTATTTAAAATATAAAAATAATATTTTAAGTAAATAAAACTATTTAAAAAAAAAAAAAAAAAAAAACCCTCCCCCTCTAGTTTCCGGCGGAAACAAGAGCAATTGGTTTTCGCCGGGAAACTAGAGAACTGCTCTGGTTTCCGCCGGAAACCAAGGCCTGTGACCGGCTGTTAGTTTGTTTTCCATGGGCGGAAGTCATTTTCCCCCATTTTGAGCTCATTTTCCCCAGTCGACGGAAATCATTTTCCGTTGACTGGGTTTTCCAAGTGCAGCAAACATGAAAAACCTGATTTTCAGAAATCATTTCCCGGGTTTTCAAACACAATCTTAAAATGCATTTAAATAAATGAATCATCTTCAACCAACATGGTTGGCGTGGTGGTTCAGCATCTCGTCCCTTAAGTATGAGGTTGGGGGTTCGATCCCCACCCAGGTTGAATGGAGCAAACCATTTGGCCAGTCCCCTACCACTTAGTGTGCTGACCGTTGGGACGGAGATTAGTCTTCTAGCTGTCGGCTGGAGGGATACCTTGGGCAAACACCCAAAAAAAATAAATGAGTCATCTTCAATTTATTTAAAGTACCCAAAATGGTTGTCTGGTTCGTTTAACGAGGCTTGACTGGAGTAATTTTTAATCCAATTTTTCATATTATTAAGTTTAGAATTAATATATAAAATTTATATATTTAGAAACTACATTAAAAGTACTATTAAATACAAAAACTTAAATTTAAAAATAATAAAAAATTACTAAGGAAAATAAGCAAAGAAGGAAGAGTTGATTTGACCAATGAATAGTAAATAGGACAGGTAAAATGGGACGGAGGGAGTATATTGTATATGCACATGTAGTTTGGGGCGAGGAGAGTACTCCTCATCTCTGTTCTGACGATCTGGAGGATTACTCTTTGATGTTTGATCCGATATATGTGTACTATAATGAATAAATTGAGCAGGCGATTAAACTATTAAATTTGGTGGATTACTCTTTGATGTTTGATCCGATATATGTGTACTATAATGAATAAATTGAGCAGACAAACGGAAGTTGTAGCCCGATAGTAATAATTGTTCATTTATGATTAAATTGTAAATATAAAAAGCTTTTTATGTTTTTAAAGCATTATAATATAGTTTATAAATGATTTTATTTATAACTAGTATTTTCGCCCGTGCGTTGCACGGAATGGATTTGTTATAATATTTAAAGAATATTTGGATCAATATACAATTATATATATTATAACATCGAATATTATATAGCGCAATTGATGAAATTGATTGGATCGATTATGTTTTCTGATGTTTTTCTTTGAATTA
>CM008333.1:23901682-23912844 GCA_002525835.2 Ipomoea batatas | reverse complement strand
AAACTCGACAGTCTTGCTAAGGATGACAAGTGTCAAATAACTATGATTTGTACATGGGCAACTGAACTGTATTTGGACAAGGTCTGTCCTGCTGTGCTGCATAGCCACTGGAAAAATTCTGTTTTTCATTTCTCTCCTGTTAAACTTAGATATTGTATACTATATACATGAACACTTTCAGAGTATATGTGTGCCATCAGTTATCTCTGATGTTAATCTGTCACATTCTCCCTTCAAAACAATACCAGGTTCTGAATAGGGCAATCTAGGATTATTTCTACATTAGAAATTTCTGTGTGAATTTTTGAATAGTTTAGAGTTTGTCCTTATTAGTCAATTATATATTTGTTCCCCAGATACCAGGCTAGTGATTGTAGAACATCTACATGGGAAATTTCCATCTCAATTATTAGACCATTTGGTTCTTGTCCTTAGTAATCAATTGCATATTTATTCCCCGAGAACAGGGTAGTGCATATAGAACATCTACAACAAGAGAGATGTTATATGTGCAATTGTCTTTAGGAAGCGTTGAGAATACTAAGTTGGATTTTCTCTTTGGGCTGGAATTTGATGGGGATAAATGGGTTTCAATGGAACATGGGAGGGGATACAAATAGGTTTGGTTCTCAGGAAGAACTTCTAGTGAGGTTTTTGGTGGAGGTATTTTTCTTTCAAGAATCTATGCAGTGAACCTCATCTGTTGATCTGAGAACAAATTGAACTTTCAATAATTAATAAAATATAAGATTTAAATTTTTTGATAGAGGACTTTCAACTAAAACTCTATGGGTGGACCCTTCATGTGGTGCCACTATACTTCAAAAAAGGAACTTTTGAGAGTAGCAAAACCAAACATTTCAGCCAATTAGCTATTAAACCCTGATCCAGTGGGTTAAAGTCTTTATTTTGGTGATAATGCAATGGGAACCAGAAGTGCTTTTGTTTTGTCATTTGTCACAGTTGCCACTAACAAATGAATAAATATTACTCCGTACTTATGATCTAAAAGTTTTCTACTGCTTGTGATGTGATTTCTGTTAGTTGTAGAGCTTCTATAAGCTGTTATATACTTATATATTTGTTTTAAATTCTATTTGTGATTTTCCCCTCATCTCTCCCAGATAAATCGGCTACTTTTAGAAGATGACGGTGCTTCAGAGACTCACAGTTCAGAGTATCAAGATATTATTATGGAGTTTCGTGCTTTTCTAAGTGACAGCAAGGACGTATTAGATGAAGCAACAACTATGAAGCTACTTGAAAGGTAACTAACGTAATAACATTGCAATTGGTTTTGTTTTACCTCGAGCCTTTTTACTTTTTGTTAACAGAAGAACACTGTATGTTATTCATGTATCTCTGACTAAGGAATGATATACATATGTATACAAGAAACTATATACTAACTAAAGTAAGGATCGGAACCCAATTCCCTAAGAATAGTCTAGCACTCTCCCTCAAGTTGGAGCATATATATTGATCATGCCTAACTTGTTACATAAGTAATCTATTCGAGACCCATTCATGGCTTTTGTAAAAAGATCTCGTAATTGTTCTCCTGTCTTCACAAACCCGGTATAAATTAAGCTTCGTTGTATCTTTTCACGAATGAAATGGCAATCAACTTTGATGTGTTTGGTTCGTTCATGGAAGACAGGATTGGTTGCAATATGGAGAGCTGCCTGGTTGTCACACCATAGCTTCATAGGAATAGGAGCCTTGAATCTTATTTCATTCAAAATGTGATATATCCACAAGATTTCACAGGTTGCTTGTGCCATTGCTCTATACTCTGCCTTTGCACTTGACCATGAGACAACATTCTGCTTCTTGCTTTTTTCATGGGATCAAATTCCCACCAAAGAAGACACAAAATTCGGTTGTAGATCTTCGATTTTCCTTAGATCTTCCATAGTCTGCGTCTGCAAAGCACTCAATCTTCATATGTCCATGTTTTTGATATCCTGGAGCCCCTTTCAAATAGTTCAAGATTTGTTCAGTAGCTCACCAATGGTTAACAGTTGGAGAAGCCATAAATTGACGTACAATACTGACTGAGTATGCGATATCAGGACGGGTTACGGTCAGGTAGTTTAGTTTACCAACCAATCGTCTATATCATTTTGGATCATCAAATGGCTCCCCCTCTGATCATTGGAGTACTACATGGCTTAGCTCTTAGTTTCTCAGTTTTTGTCAATAAATCAATTACATATTTTTTTTGGGAGAGAAATATACCTTTCTTACTCCATATTATCTCGACACCCAAAAAATACTCTAATGTACCAAGATCTTTAGTCTGAAATTGACTATAAAGGTCTTAAAAGATACAATGCCAGTGGTGTCACTACCTGTGATAACAATGCCATCCACATAAACCACTAATAAGGTAGTACCTATTTAAAATGCTTAATTGCTTATAAAAAAACAGAGTGATCAGACTTCCCATTCAACATGCCAAACCTTTCAATCGCTTGACTGAATTTCCCAAACCATGCATGAGGGTTCTGCTTTAGGCCATATAGAGATTTGCGAAGGCGACAAACTTTACCATACTCCCCCTGAGCAACAAACCCAGGTGGTTGCTCCATGTAGATTTCGTGAAAGTCACCATGTAGAAAAACATTCTTAATGTCTAGTTGATGTAAGGGCTAAGCAATACATATCAGCCTTAGAAATGAGCAACCTAACAGAGGTCAATTTCGCAACAGGGTAAAATGTGTCAGAGTAATCAATACCATAGGTTTGAGCATACCCTTTTGCAACTAGACGAGCCTTCAATCGAGCCATTGACCCATCGGGGTTAACCTTTACCACAAACACCCACTTGCACCCAATGGCCTGCTTTCCTGCAGCTAAATCTTCCAAGTCCCATGTACTATTGAAATCTAAGGTATTCATTTCCTCAATCATAGTGTTATGCTAACTAGAGTGGGACAAGGCTTGTTTTATAGTTTTAGGAGTTTGTATGGATTTAAGGGACGCAATAAAGGAGCAGGAAATAGGAGGTAAGTGAATATAAGAGAAAAATGTGAAACAAGATAAGTACAAGATCTTTTACCTTTGCGAAGGGCTATTGGCAAGTCATCTAGATCATCCAACTAAGAAGCCGGCTCAGGACATGAGACGGGCAATGTGTCGGGAGCTAAAGAAGTATTCGGGTTGGGAGTAAATATTTCTGGAGGGACAGACTGTTGCTTACGACAATAGACCTGAGTGATTGGCGGTCGTGAAGTAGGGATAGAAATGGAAGTGGTGGTAACCATATAGATGAGAACATCATCATCGTCCCCGTGGCTTGTAGAAGTTGAAGGAAGTGAAAAGGGAACATCTTCATGAAAGGTTACATTAATCAACACTAGATATCTTCCCGTGGACGAATAGTAACACCTATACCCCTTTCGGACAAGAAAATATCCCAGAAAGATTCATTTTAGAGATTTTGGATCAAACTTCGGGATATGATGCCTAACATCTCTCACAGAACAAGTACAACCAAACGTTTTTGGTGGAATAGGAAACCTAGACTTTTGTGAGAAGAGACACTGATAGAGTGTTGTTCCACGTAATACCGAAGATTGCATACGGTTAATCAAAAAACATGCAGTAGAAATTGCATCAGCCCGAAAGTGTTGGGAACTTGCATTTGGAATAGGAGATGGAGTGTCAACACAAGATGATGGAGATGGAGTGCGTTTTTTCTTTCAACAACCCAATTTTGAGATGGAGTGTCAACACAAGATGATTGATGTAAAAGACCATGTTCACACATAAGGGTTCAGAAAAGTACTCTTTCGCATTATCACTTCGCAAGATACGCTCAGGAATATGAAATTGTGTTTTTATCTTAGCACAAAAAGCACGAAAATGAGAAAACAATTCAGACTCCTCATGAAATATACCCAAATCATATGAGATCTTCAAAAAAAATACCCAAATCATATGAGAATAATCGTCAACAAAAGTAACAAAGTATTGAAACCCAGATTTAGACATAACACGACATGGACCCCAAACATCAGAATGAACTAACTCAAATGGAACATTTGCTCATTTATTGACTCTAGGACTTAAACTAACTCGATGATGTTTAGCAAGCTAACAAGACTCAGAATTTAAAGAAGACACCTTATGAAATTGCGGACACATCTTTTCACAGAGGTAAAGAAGGGTGTCCCAAGCGACAATGGGCTTCAAAGGGAGTAACCATCTCGAAGTAGGCAATAGTTCTTGGAATATTGGAATCAAGAATATAGAGGCCACCAGACTCATGTCCTTTACCAATAATCTACTTCGTCATAAGATCCTGAAACATGCAGTGAGTAGGGAAAAAAGTTCCAGAACAGTTCAAAGCATGAGTGATTTGACTAACAGAAATCAAATTAAAAGACAAGTTGGGAAGGCTCAAGACAGAGGATAGCAGATGATCAGGAGTTGGAGTAGCAATGCCATCCCAAGCACCCTAGAGGTGGACCCATAAGCTAAAGTGACATGGGAAGTGGATGGAGAAGATTGAAAGGTAGATACGAAGCTAGAGTTACCTGTCATATGATCCGTGGCACGCGAATTGATAACCCACTTGGAAGTTGAAGAGACTAGGCAAGTATTGGTATTACCTAAAGTGGCAACAACTACGATAATCTCTATTAGGAAAGTTCCAAGGATTCCAAAACTCAGAGTGTTTAAGATACTTCTATATCTCCAAAATTATCAAAATGTGGTACGTACATGAACGAAATCATTCAAGACATACATAAGACCACAACTAAATAGTAAAGTATAGATAAATTCAATTAAAACTATCTCTCTACAAGCACACACACAAAAAAAAGACAAATAAATCAAAGCTAAAGTGTGTTTATTTACATGTTCATCAATGGGTAAAAAAAGTGTTTTCCTTCCTTTTTCAACAAGTAATTTTTAATATTTTGTCATAAGTGCAGAAATTACTAATATCTGTAACGTTGTTTGAAGTCTAAGTATATTGTAATTTGTCATTAATTGCTTCTCTGTATATGTGATGTTTTAAAATATCTATGGCATGAATGATATCTTATAAATTACTAGTTTGTTTTGTAAAATATAATGGAATATGTATTACCTACTCAAACTTTTAACATAAAAATTATATCTCCTTGCAGCTATGGTAGAGTTGATGAATTGGTCTTTTTTGCTGGCCTGAAGGAGCAATATGAGATTGTTGTTCATCATTATATTCAGGTGTCTTTTTGGTTCCTGGTTTTTTAAAATCTTGTTAGGCTCGCAAATAGGCATGTTCTTTTTTCTTTATCATTTATGGTTTCTTTCAATATTATGGGCTTATGGCACTTTTTGATTCTTATCCCATGATTTTCGTGAAGTACTTTAAATGTAGGAATCTTACATAGATTCTTGAACTATTTTGTGCTTTCATTCATATCTTATACATATGTGCTTAATTTATTTATTATCTTCTCAATATTCACAAATTTGGTTCCTCACCTCTTTTGTTTATTTATTTATTTATCCTTTCAATGGGTGATGGGATCCTGTTATTCTTGAAATTATAGTGTTTGATGTCAATAATTATTTGAATTTTGAAGGTAAAAAGTTCATAGATTATAACCATTGGTCAAATGAATTGTTGGTTTTTTTGTTGACTTCAACTTCATGTTTGGTTTAAGAAAAGTGAGGGGAAAGGAGCAATATGTGACTTTATGTTAGATGTCGTACATGCATTCTCTTACTAATTTTAATGTGATTTAGTAGGGAAAGGAACTACTACTCTATAGATGTTTGTACTTTGTAATTCATCTAGTCTATGTTGCACAGAAACTAGAAATGGGTAACATGGAAACACCAATGTGAAAAAATGTAGGAAACAAAACGTGAGGGAAATGCACAAATATAAAAAAATATAGGGATATATTTGTCAATATTTTATATATTAAATATGTATAAATATTAATTATCTACTACTAGTTTCATGAAGAAAAGTATAACACTAATAAATAAAATTTTAAAAGTAATGTACTAAATTAGTAATAAATAGTTAAACATCACAGCATCTAATAGAATATCCAATATCCAAAATTTAAAATATTTTTAAACTTCAACAACCATGTTTTAATTAAAATCTCCATAAAAAAAATACAGACCCCAGCGTAGGTTCATCCAAAGATAGGTTGGCAAACTCGAGGATGCCAACATCTTCTATTCTCGAAAATTTGTCTCCTCTAACATCCCCCATTTTTTATTTGTCATCATAATATTCTTTCGTATAGAAGACGAAGAGAAGCAGAGAAAAGCAGTGTCGGGGGATCATAGTCAGCTATGTCTATCAAAAATAGGGTTTGAAGAAATTTTAAGATTTGGCCCAAACTTTTTAAATGGTCCGAAAACGGATTTCCAGATCAGGAAATGTGTTTCCTAACATTTTCTTATTTAGAAAACAGCCCAAATTTTTTCAGAAACTTTTGGTTTATTAGGAAAACGTTTTTGAATGAGTTTCTGTGAGTTTTGGAGACAAAACAAGGTACCCTTTTGGAGTTTCCGTGCATGATAGCATCTATTGTTTGGTGGTCTGATCATTAGTTACAGGCTTGAACCTTATTTGTGCATCTTTTTATCATGTATAGCAAGGAGAAGCAAAGAAAGCCCTGCAAGTTCTTCAGAAGCCTAATATCTCAATAGATCTTCAGGTACGTTATTGTTTCTGCACATAGTTATTTACTTTCTCTTTCAACTTATTTGTTCCTTTAATTTTCACTTGCTTGTGCATTTTAATATGTTTTTGTAACGACTAGGACTTATGATAATGTTGTTGGAGACTGACTTCTCTTTGCAGTACAAGTTTGCACCAGACCTTATCATGCTTGATGCCTATGAAACTGTTGAGTCATGGATGACTACTAAAAATTTGAACCCGAGAAAACTCATTCCTGCCATGATGCGTTATTCAAGTGAGCCACATGCAATGTAATGCACATTTCTTTCTTAGATTATTTTCTTGAATTGATAGCAGTAGCTGAAATAGTAAATAGTGAGGAAAGATTGACATGGTAATCACAGATACAACTATACAATACATTATAGTGAGTAATGTTGGAGAAAAGCATGCTTGTCTTTGTTGTTTATACAATTTGTTGTCTTTTTTTTTTGAACTGGATTGAGCCACCACTGTTCTGCCCAGTATGGTTACAAATCTTGTGGGTGGGTTAAAAAATACTCATTTGAGCAAAGCTAAATTTCTTTACACTGGTATGTTTTAGTTAATCTATTATGATAGTGGGCCTTGTTTCATTATTTTATGTTATTTATAATATACTTGATAATTATTGCTTCTTTTACTCCAAGTTTTCTCTGGAATGGATCATTACATGATGTATCTCAAAATTCAATTCTATCTTTGTTGATTTGTGGCTTGTTATCTTTCTTCTGCATTCTATTTGTAGGAATGAAACCCATGAAGTTATAAAATATCTGGAGTATTGTGTGCACCGACTGCAGAATGAAGATCCTGGTGTTCATAACCTGCTACTTTCATTATATGCAAAAAAGGTTAGTTAGTGAGAGCTTTTGCAAGACTAGCTTCACTGATAAATGCCATGCTGACTTTCTCCATTATTTCATTACAATTCAACTTCTTACAACAAATGTAGAAAATTTTCATTAAACCTTAGGAGACTAGAAATCCTGCTTTTTAACTTCAGCTCAAGAGTGCCGTGTGTATTCATCTGTATCTTGATTAAGGAACATTTCTTATTAGAAGTTTTGCAGTAGTAATATTTATCATTATATATTTCTTTTATTTTTGTTATTCTATTGATAGATGTACTCTTACTCTAAATATATAGTGAGTGTTTTAGTCATTTCCAAAATAGTGCCAGGCAGAAAAATATGGTCAGCTCAATATTTTCCTTAATTTTCTCAATATCTGCCTTTTGGTATTGAAAAGATCCATTTGATTGCAAAATGATGTTAGTATATTAACAGCTCATTAAAAGGTACATAATTTGTTTGATATACTCTAGGTGACTTAATTTCATGTATCCTTTGATTTCTCATTCACTTATTTATGTGTGCACTCCTCTAACCAAATTATTGAAATTGAGTGATTGAATGTCTGGCGGTGGCAAATAGCCACCACCTGCTAGTGAGGCAGAACCTTGTTATGGAATATATATTTGGTATATGGAATCTCTATAGATTAGGCAGTCTTAGGGATTTAGATAGGTAGGCATATGGAAACTTGTTTCCTATTCGTAGTCTTCTAGCACCTATTTATAGGGCTTTGTATTCTTTTTTCTATATGAAAGTATAAGACTAACATATTCTGAAATCCTCTCTTTACTATAAATTTTTTTTCGCTCTGTTGTTGTCACCCGCTGCCACTCTCCTACGCACCGGCGCGTGAGGCTCCTCCAACGACTGGAAAACGTTTTGGTCAACTGCTCCTGGGTCACCTAAGTTCGTTTGTCTCAGATCTGGACTTGGTTTGTGTGTGATCTTTTTTATTTTTTGCTTCACGGTCACTTTGTCTCGTACACATTCAGGCTTGAATTTTGTGTACTTGTAATTTTTTTTTCTTTTTTTTTTTGGATATGGCTGAGTCTGATGCATTTGTATCTTTGCTAATGAGTTTGCTGAGTTGGAGTTCGTTGCTTGTTTTGTTGTTCTCAACCCCTTTTTGATGCTCATTGTCGTTTGGGGCATGTTTCCCTTTCGTTGGTAAAGAATTTGTGTCCTCCGGTTTTGAGTTTGTCTTCTTTACCTTGTGTGTCCAAGCTTGTATGGTCCACGTTGTGTTCACCCGGAGTTTGCGGTATTGGTGGCGATTCAAGCTTTCGGTTCAGGGGAGTGTCCAATACCAAGCTTGTTCGGTCCACGTCGAGTTCACCCAACTGTTCGTAGGTATTGATGGCGTCCAAGCATCTGTTGCAGGGGGAGTGTCCAATCCCAAGCTTGGTCGGTCCATGTCGAGTTCACCCAACTGTCCGTAGGTATTGGTGGCGTGCAAAGCTTTTGTTCAAGGGAAGTCTCCTAAATGAGATATGAGTTATGTTTGAGTAAGTTCGTTATTTAGTTATTTTGGGTTATTAGTGATTTGTGTAACAAGTTGGGCATGATTAATATCTATGCTCCAACTTGAGGGGGAGTGTTATGGAATATATATTTGGTATATGGAATCTCTATAGATTAGGCAGTCTTAGGAATTTAGGTAAGTAGGCATATGGAAACTTGTTTCCTATTCGTAGTCTTCTAGCACCTATTTATAGGGCTTTGTATTCTCTTTTCTATATAGCAATATATGACAGTATAAAACAGCATATTCATAAATCCTCTCTTTACTTTCATAACAAAGCTAATATATGAAAAATCAGCAGGATTATATTAGTTATATTAATAGTATTGTGATGCTGCCTCTATTCTGATATTGATACACATGCTTATATAGATACCTAAGGAGTTGCCTAATGGGCTAAGCCTAAGATTATGATAGGGTTACACCGTTACACTAGGGTTTTCTTTTATATATATTTATCCCTTAGCAAGCACTCTCCCTCAGTTGAAACTTAGTAAGATAAACGAATTAGATGTGGTTAGAGAATGAGACTGTTGGATGTGAATAGCCTCAGAAACGGACCCTTGGGAATAAAGATAAAAGCATCAAGTGACGGAACTGAACACGAACAACCTCAAAACAGCATGGCAACACAAGGAAGCAGTCTAGGAGGTGGTGTCAAAAAGAAGGATTTCCCTGTCGAGTGGTAGAGGTGAAGGTTCGAGCAGCTGAGAGATTCATTTGGGCTATAGCAATAAAATGAAGAGAATAGGGTAGTGGTCAACTGGTTAATGGCAGTGAGTGGTGTGAAGCAGTAATGGATCAATATCGAACATCACAGATTAGGTAGTTGAAAGGAGAAGAGTGGTGTGAAGCAGCAATGGATCAATGTCAAACTTCACAGATTAGGTTGTTGAAAGGAGAAGAGCTTGGTGCAAAATCAGATGGATGATCTGACTGCTCAGTGATGCATGACCATGCCTGGGAGGAGCTGGTGGCAGTCTTCTGGTGTGAGGTTGTGATGAGGTTCTGAACACGATGATGATGTTAGTTTTTCCCAAGATGGCCAACAGAAGAGAGTTGGAATAATGAAAGTAGTCACAAGAAGGTTTTGCCAGGTGAAGAACGAGAAAAAGGCGTAGGGTTTCAGATCGGGAATTCTTGAGAATAGATTAGAGTTTAGAGCTCTAATATCATGTCGAGTTTGAGGGATTAAAGGTTTGACGGATGGAAAATAGCCACCACTCACAAGTGAGGCACAGAGGCAGAAACTAGTACATGAAAAACCAGAGAAAGTAGTACATTGACAATATTAGTAGTATTATGATGCCTATATTCTGATGCCAATGCTTATATAAGTACATATAGGCTATAATAGGTTACACTAGGGTTTTCTTATATTTCCTCTCAACTCTATAGTTGTGATATAAAGCCATAAAGGCAGATTTTGAACCATTGGTTTCTTGTTTCTCTTCTGCACTTAGTTTATCTTTTATGAAACTTAATCTGGTCTATGCTAGTTCATTTTTTAGGAGACTCAGACAGAATGACACTTGCACAACTAACATTAACTATTTTCTTTTGTTTTCTTTTTTAAGGAGGATGAGAGGGCTCTCCTGCGCTTCCTGCAATGCAAGTTTGGGAGGGGTCGGCCAGGTGGCCCTGAATTTTTTTATGACCCCAAATATGCCTTGCGCCTTTGCCTCAAGGAAAAGCGGATGCGTGCTTGTGTTCATATCTATAGCATGATGTCTATGCATGAAGAAGCAGTTGCTCTTGCTTTACAGGTATAGACTGATAATTTTATTTGGATGCATTTATACTCATTATTTGCCAAGGTCGATATACATACATCTAGAAAATAACCAAATAAGTTTATACACCCATGTTTTTTCCCCCTTTCTAGAAGGATAGTTTAGACTGATGTCTCTCTACAATGAACATAAACATATTCAGTTTATCCTCTAATTGATAACCGTATGACTAAATTCTAGTTCCCATTCTTGAATGGCTTAAAGAAATGACTCAAATGCTTTATTGAGAACAAGTTCATCACGCATATTTTTAAATATTAATCTTGGAAAAGAAATTAAGATCAAGATGATGCTTGGCTGTT